>JARHVA010004085.1:1702500-1707528 GCA_037957365.1 Torreya grandis | reverse complement strand
TTATTAGATTATCTTGTCTCTGATAAGGATTTATAAATCACCTTTGTGGTAGATTATGTATACACATAATATTTTCAAAATTTTATCAATTAATAATTCTCTTTATCTTGTAAGAACCCATCGAGTCTCAATCTCTCTTAGTACATTCCCTAAGGGGTGCATTGGGAGAGGGGTGGGTAGACCATTAGTGCTTCACAGGTTTGTTGTCCCTTTTGTCACTTTTTATCTATACACTTGTCTCCTAAAAATCATTCCCATAAGTTTTTTATTATCTCTTGTATACTCCTCTAGTAATTTCCCACCTTTCATCCCCCTTTTACTAACCTAAAACCCCTTGTGATATTTTACATTACTAGGTTGACTGGGTCAACCTTGTACTCTTATTAGTGAAATTCATTTAGGGTCTAGGTTGGCTCTTAGCCAAACCTAGCCTATGACCTAGTGAATTTTTGTTAATAACAATACGAGGTCAACTTGGTCAACCCTATCGGCTAAAGATTTCAAAAGGGATAAGGTTTAAATCCACCTATATATACAAGATCATTTTTCCATTATTTAGAGAAGAGAAGAAGTAAGAACTATTATACATCTTCTTATCCACCATTCTACTTGAGGAGAAAGCTTAGAGTTTCATACTTTCTTTGGAGATATGGATCTTGTCTTGTGGATAAGTCTTTTTGATTCATTGATAAGTTGTATAGCATAGAAATAATTTATCCTTTTCATCCTTACATACCATAACAACCTCTTGCATATCACCTTGGCCAAGGGAAATATTGAGGATTTATGGGTTCATCTTCAAAGGTAAGTATTCCTAACTTTGTTCTTCCTTTGTTAGAGTAGATAGATATGCATTTGTACTTATCTTTCATGCATTAGGATTTTGTATACATTTATGTGAGTATATGTATTCTCTACATGTTTACTTTTAGTGTTTATTACCTCCACTTTGTGCCACAAGATTTTGTGAGCCTAGATTAGAATTGACTTTACTTGTTATTAGTTTAGTGAATATGAAAACGTAGGGATTAGTTAGGGTTATTACATGATTTTACTTGATTGAAGCCTTTATAAACCTCCTTAGTATTATTTTTGTGATAAGAGATTTCCTATTTGGGTCTAGCAAATCCACATATTGGTCATGTTCCCAATTATCTACTATATCCCCAATAAGAAGTGTAAGTATGATCTATCTTCTCTAAGATATAATTTATTTATAGACATGATGCATTTTTTATTGCATACATTCTAGTGAACCTGATCTGAATCTAACCCTTGCAAGTTTTCTTTCATGTTTTCCATTTTTTTAATCATTTTTTTAATTGTTTTTCTATATTTATGATACTAGGTCGATAGGGTCGGTATAGTTTATAACTTTTATGTGTAGGACTAACACACAATCTCATCAAAATGACTCTATTATTTCTATGTGGGTCTTCATCAAATACATATTATTAGATCAAATAGGTTGACACAGTACATGTTTTGATTTTTAAATAGGCTACTAGCTCAAACATGTCAACACAATACACTTATAGGTTTCCAAAAAATGTACTAGGTCGACCAAGCCAGTGTATTATTCTAGATAGCTTCTATAAAACATACTACATTGATCAAGATGATATAGTCATATTCATAGGTTTCATCAAACATGTAATTATAGAACTAGGTCAATCTAGTTGACACAGTTGGTAGAATATGCAAGTAATATTAAAATCACATCAACAATACTCTCACATTCTTCAACATCTTCCAACCCACCAAGGTTACTTTTTAACTTTCTCTTTCATTTCAATTTTTTCTTAAAGTTCTATTTTTCATAGTTTGAAGTCTTTAAAACTACCCTCATACAATAAACTAGGTCGACTCGATCGACCTAGTTTTGTGTTCTATCTTCTATTTGAAAGACTATGTTGACCCTATCAACATATTTGTTAGATACCCTTTCTTCTATAGTTTGGTTTCAACACTGTCGAATCTATTCTATAATTGTTACATATACTATCATATGAACTAAAACTATACTATGTTTTAAATTGAAAAATAACATTTATATGATAGTAATTACTTTACACTTTCACTTTTAGTTGTTCGCATGCTTAGAATAGATCACATAGTATTATTAGGTGGTTTTTTAATATACCATTTAGTTGCACTATTTTTATTTTTCTTAAACACACTAACAAATCACATAATCTCAAAACACATTTAAACATTTATCTACCCAAGGCCTACCTACTTGGATTTCATCACCAAGGGGGAAGTTGACATGGTTTTCTAGCCAAGTATAAATATGTGGTTAATGGTATATATATTAGCTAAGCACCTGAAACCCTTATCATTATAAGATTATGAAGTGAGGGGGTAGGCCCCAATATAAAGATAGTACCATTACCAACATATATCCCTTTCAACCTAAACATCTTGAAATGGGTAATGCTTTAGATTGGTACAACCAAATTAAAACTCATTTTATTACTAGTTTGGAAGATTTAGTAAATGCTCTAGTCCAAGAGTTCCAAACTAGTGATCTCCTTGAGAATACCTTGGCCCATTTTATAAATTATAATAAACTTGAGACCAAAACTACCCAAACCTTCATTAAATTATGGAAGACATTTTCTAACAAATATAAACATAATATGACCAATGACAACGTTTTACATCTATTTACCAATGCTCTTTTTTCCCAAGTTGTAATATCAGGTTTAGACTCTCTCTCCATGTACTTTGAAGGATGATATTAACCAAGATAAACATTAAGATTTCCTTATGCATCAATTCAAGCCATCCCAACCTTCTACATATACTTATATGTTACTCAATAATAAGAATCATCATGCTACCAATGATGGTGTCATGGATTATTATGATACAATTCACACTATTCAAGTTGTTGTTCTTAACCAATCTCTAGAATAAGCTTCCCCTTATAATCACATCACCAATCCTCATTTTTATTTAACAAATAACATCAATATTCACAAACCTTTATCCTCAGAATAATTACTAAAACATATATATAAGCCTTTCCCATGAGAACTTGATCCCACTCATCTTATAAAATCTTGGTACAATCCAAATACATTTTGTTGGCTTCATGCTAGTTGGGGTCACTCTCATGAGACCTATAATTAGATTCATAATTTGGATATGTAATTCCTTCTTGGTCCTAATTTTGACCATAATTATATCATTCATCAATGCCAACAAGCCTATGACACTGATTTCAAATCCCATGAAACACATACTAAATCTCAAGATTTAAATCAAGATAATGCTCATTTGGTCATCTATAAAGATCCTCTTCGAAATAACTAATATACCCAAGATAAACCTACCCCTTCTACCAACAATGTAGATATTTTTTTGGACCCAACTCCTAAAGAGAATGTGGTTAATATGACTAACATGCAAAGGGTGGTTGATTTTATTAATTTTCAACCCATCTACACTACCCCATTATCTCGCACATTTTGTGTTATCCAAGATTATTATCCAACTCAATTAAATGAGTTGGGGTAAGATGATCTTATATCTTTTGATGAACCAATTCCAACCTCCCTTGGATAACACTTCCCATTATATTTCTACCATCCCTCCATCTTATTTACCTAATACCAATGACACTCAAGCTTTTATAAACACTTATTTTATCAATTCTAAAAACACACCTACATCAACTGCTCCTTTTTCTCAACATAGTCTACAAACTTGTCTTCTTATTAAAAATTTTACCTCTTATCAACATAAATTCACATGTATTCGCATCCTCCTTTTGAAGAACTAATTCAACACTATGAACCTCTTTCTAATAATATTATTATTGGTTATGATGAGTGGGGTCTATCATGGAACTCATTAATCTCCCATCCCAAATCCTATTTCTTGAAATTATGCAGACTTCTTCGTGTCATCATAACTATCTTATGTAACTTTTTTTTGAAATGAACATCCCTTTCCATTCCCTAGTAGGACATGCAGCCACCTTATCTAGATCAAAAGATAGCAATATCCAATAGTGCAAAGAGATGCCCAGACATGTTGATGAAACAATATACACTTCTCTTTCCCTCAAATTCCCCATTGCTTTTATGATCCCTGATGAGATTTTGATTCATTCAGATGATCTTCCTCTATTCATTAATGTCCAAATTAGCGATATCCAAGTCAAGTGTGCCTTGATTGATGAGGGTTATGGTACTTTTGTTTCCTCTTTTGATTTTATCAAAACCTTTAGATATTCTAAATTCAATCTTAAATCCACATGTAGTACATGTCAAAGCTATAATAAAGGCAAATGCCTCTTTTAGGTTATGTGTGGCTCCCCATTATTGTCCAACCTATCGCCATTTATGTAAAGGTGATGATATTTAACTTTCCTCTATGTTACAACATTTTTTTGGTAGGTCATGGAATCATATTATGAGATCAGTTACCTCTTCCACTTGTCAATGCATCAAATTTCCTCACAATGGATCCATCTATAGGATTTAGGGTGATACCAATCCTTGGAATTTTGGGCAATTCAAAGACTGAGGTGTATTCAATATTCCTACCCTTGAACCTTTTCCAACCATTACATTTCATGAGTATCAATGATTTCAATTTGCCATCAATTTTACTCGAGGTTACAATGATCATCCTGAACTCATTAAGAATATTCCCCCTAACCTCTTAGATTTTGATGATTATGAGTCTGATGAGATAAATCTCAAGATTAAAACTTTATATCTCTCACCACATCTCATATCTTAGCTTTCCACTTCTATAAAACCTTGTTTTTGTCAACTACCTTATGATGACATCATCATAGTCTTAACTAAGACTCAACATTCAATTCATCATGCCACATTTGATGACAAGGTCATCCCTACCTGTGTCATTGATATTCATACACATGATTACAATGATGGTTATATGTTAGATGATCTATTCTTAGGAGGTCTTTTTTAGGTCTGTGATGCTAAGATTATCTATTATTGTTCTTATTTGATTTAGTATTTTAGTATCTCTTCCCATATTCCA
>JARHVA010004085.1:1650000-1697500 GCA_037957365.1 Torreya grandis | reverse complement strand
CTTATTCTTGGTCATTCCAAGTCTGTATGGAGGAGGAATCTTAAAAAATCCATAAAAACATTCAAAAGCCAAATCATTTAATAAAAGACAATGATCCAAAGGGTAACATTCAAAATTCTCAAAATTTAAATCTCACTAAAAGACATGATTCTAAGCACATCTCATTCTTATAGTCAAAGATCAAACTCCATAATTGGCCTCATAATAGAGCCAAGGTCCATTGGGGTGTGGTAGGCCAGTAGATTAGAAAAGTAGAATCAAAATATCTTTTAGTGCTACCTATTTTCTTTTATAAGTACCCAATCTTCATAATATATTGATGGCTCTGTAAGGGGTCCTAAATAATGAGAAACATTTTGTTAGAAGGTATGAAAATTTTAATTTTCTTTTTCAAAACTACCTACATGAGTTTATTGTAGTAACACACTTATTTGTCTACATAGTTGTGTGTCTATTTTGAACAAGTATCCTCTATATATTAATGGTCACTAGTCACTTATTGTCTCTCATGTCCTTAGTGTACCTCATGTCTTCTAAGGTCTTCTCTTAAGATGCATAATTTTTTATTTTTAGATTCCCTTTTTCACTCCCTCCAATCCTAAAATTTCCCCTTGAAAAATATTATTTTGTTTACTGATCATTACCTTAGGGATTCCATTTGTGATTTACATTGTAAGACCATGGGTAAGACCTGGCCTTCCTAACAAATTATCAAATTTTCACATTACCATTACCAAAATCCCATTTTTACCATATTTTCATAATTTTCACCTCATTAGTGTTCCCTTTGTGAGTTGTAGTGTAAGATCAGGGATAGGACCTGACTTTCCTTACAATTTTTTTTAAATATCCAAGTCATAATAAAATTACATGTGTCAAATATGAGATAAGATTTGATTTATTATGAATTTACATGTCATTGACATGCTTTCCATCTTGATTTATTATGTTTTATGCTTACTTCAGTACTCTTTCACTTTTATCTTCCTATTTTTTGATTGCATGTAAGAATCCAACTATTTTTCTTGAGTTTTTCATACTTCCCAACTTGAATTAGTGTGATTAATTTAAGACCATTTTTTCCCAATTTTGTTTTTCTTTTATACTTCCCAACATTATTTACTATGATTGATTGAATTAATTGATCTTTTTATCCCATTTGGTATTTCATGTGATTTTCACTTTATTACATTATTTTCATACTTCCCAACGTGATGTAGTGTTTTTTTACTTGTTTTAATTTGGTGCCAATTTTTGTCATGGTTTAAAAACAAAAAAAAATTCCCTCTTTTTTACCACTCTTTGGTTTCTTATACTTAGTCAGCTTTTGTTATTACACATTTCTCAATATGAAATAGTGTGTATTACACTCATTTTTGATCAATTATATTCTACCAAGTCTTTTCACCTGTTTCTTTTTAACCATTCATGTGTCTTACATAATTCTAGAAAAAAAAAATACAACATATATGTTTCCTATAGCATATATAACAAAATCAAAATACATGTGCTAAAAAGATATATATCTATGCATCCACAACCACAACCACAATAGAAACACATAAGATCAATATCCAACTATCAATATCTTATTTTGACAGTTGGATATTGATCTTATGTGTTTCTATTGTGGTTGTGGTTGTGGATGCATAGATATATATCTTTTTAGCACATGTATTTTGATTTTGTTATATATGCTATAGGAAACATATATGTTGTATTTTCTTTTCTAGAATTATGTAAGACACATGAATGGTTAAAAAGAAATAGGTGAAAAGACTTGGTAGAATATAATTAATAAAAAATGAGTGTAATACACACTATTTAATATTGGGAAATGTGTAATAACAAAATATGACTAAGTATAATGTGTATTTTATACAAAGTACAAAAATACATCACTCCATCTCTAAGTCTAGGCTTTATCATGTCTATCTCATGGCATAGCCACACTACCCATAGATGCCTCATACAGTCTCCTCTAAATAATACACTATAAAGAAGATGTCTAAGATCTCAAGCCTATCACTTACCCCTATAGGTTGGATACCTAGGCCTATACCTATCTTAGTTGTATTTTGGTATCTGAATGTGTGACTCTCATCTAAGCTAGGGCCTGCCCAGTCTATGCCTATCCCATTCCCACCCTTATTGGTGGCACCACCCAATCCACATGCTCATAATCACCTTGTAGCCTCTCTTACTAATCTGAACTAACTTTCATGATCTAGGGTAGATGGTACCAAAAGATCATCTAATGTGGTAGGGTCATATAATGTCAACACCTCATCTAGGATATCATGGAGTGCTCCCCTCACAAGAGATCCCCATATGGTCTCATCTTTCTTTGTAGGATATATAAAATTCAAACTAGATATATGTTATATCATAGATATATCTCAAAATCTATCTATAATCTTTCAAAATCTTATACAACTAGTATTTGATTTTCAAAACTTAAGTAAATTTTAACTATTTATTACTTGTCCTGGTGTTGCCTATCACCATTTCCCCATCTGCTTGTCCACCAAGCACCATCTCTTCATTGACCCATCTTCTAAATAATTCATCCATGGGACACCTTAAAACCAATACAAACCCTAGATTCACCACCCATGCCCATATTAAGCCTTGCCTTAATGGTGCCTCTATGAACCAGCTCTATGTTGGGCTAATTGATGTGTCATCTTAGATGACCACCCTTTGTGCTCTATCTAATATTTGGCCTATCTCTTGATGGTAAAACTAATGTGTTCTCTACTCCTATTATGGTGCTAAATATGGTACACATAACACTCCTACATCCACATCCATCTCCTCAATAGTTATCGACCATTGTACTCAACCTATCCATGGTCTCTCATGCTATAGTCTGATCTCTAGTCTCATGACTAGTGGTCCCTTTCCTCCTCTCCCCCTTGGCTCTCTCTCATGTCTATCCCAAAATGTGGGAACCACTATAGGAACCAATAGGTGAGGAGTCTAAACTATCTTGGTAAGCATGTCATTGAATGTGGATCTACCTACTAGGTATAGTGGCCTATAATCCATGCTCGTACTAACTCTAACACCATCATCCTCCAACTTAGCCATACTTTCATGATATGTGCATATGGGTGCCATATGATATATGATCTCATGAAAATTTATAGTTTTGTCATCTGGGGTATGGTATGTGACACCTGATCTTACCTCCATCTCAGTACTTAAGGCAACAAATCATTGACCACAGGGGCAACCCAACTAGTAAGTATATCAAGAACCTCTCATATATTCAACCTCTTAGTAATATAATTGGTCCCATGTTATTTTACCCTCTAGAAAACATCACATACATATCATGCATGAGCTAAACCCAAATAGCAAAACCTAGGTCATAGAGTGCCCCCTACTCTAAAATTAATTGCACAAGGATATCACATATAACGATACCTTATCATCCAACTTGTGACATAGAACCTATGTTATCATAAATCTTATCACTACATTTCATATATGCAAATTTTAGGTTATTTAAACATAAAAAATATCACCCTTAGACTTAGATATATCTTATTTGAGCAAGTTTCCCATCAGCCTAATGCTCTTCTCTCCTCCTACCCATCTAATATCCCCCTGATCACAAGTGTCCCTCCTTCAGAAGTCCAAGCATAGAATTGAAATCCTCTAGTGTGATACCCACCTCAATGGTATCCCTATCCAACACCCACTTAAAGGCATTAGTCAAGTTATTCTAGGCTCTTATGAACATGACTACTAGATCCATACTCAGTGGCACTCAACACATCTCCATGATGCCTCCTAAGCCTAATATAACTAACCTAGCTAGATCTACTACTGTCAATCACTCCAATAGAAATGGTAACCAAGAATAATTCACTAATTTATATAATATGAAAATACCCTTCAGCCATAAATTTCTTTTATTAAACCTCCATGTCACTTATAATTAAAATACATTCTTTTTAAATTCTAACAAAAACAAACCTAGTTTATGTTAAATTTATTCATTTTTGACCAATTTCAACTATTTTTATCCTACTTGGCCATTTTAGTACTTTTTTAGTCAACCTAGCCCTTCAACATACTATTTTGGCCAATTTATTACATTTTAGTATTATACGAGCTACTTAGTCACATACTAAGTTGACCAAATAGTACTAGGTCGACCCTATAGACTTAATCAACTAAGTAGACCCTTCCATTTTCCATTAATACTAAGTTGATAGAGTGGATTAATTAACTAAGTCAACACTAGGGTAATAAGTCATTCATTTACCTAAACAAACTAAGTCAACCCATACCTACTAAGTCGGTATTTTCAAATCAAGGTTCTTAACCTACTAGGTCAACTAGGTCAACCTAGTTGGTTCACACTACTGACTCTTTGACCTACTTGTAATAAAATCCTTTGGTATTTAATAATCCAATTCCTTTCAACTAATTTCCCCATTTGGCCTCTAATACCCTTCATAATTTTTTGGGGTTCATTCTAATTTCTAGAAATGGTCTAAATTATAAAAATCAATAAAACACTTAATTTCTAATAACATACTAAAAACAAGTTTGAAATTCTTAGTTGCCTACCTGTGTTTCACCCATTTTAGTTTCCAGGCATCCTCCTCATCTTAGTTATCATCTCCTCACCATCTTGGCTCTTTCAACTTTCATTAGGTCTCTCAGAGCTCTATTTTTCTCTCCAAATAAGTCAAACAATAAAAAATGACTTTCATTTCACCCTATTTAAAGCTACTATTCACAATTCTTTACCTTTCAAATGTTTATCATTAGATTCCTTGTTTTGAGCATATATTTGTCTTTACTAACTCGTTTTTCAAGCCATAAATTTTTTTGGTATCATGATGTCATAGAGAATATTTTCCTCTACTATATGTCTATATTCCAATTTTTTTGATTTTTCACTCTTTTTTGCACTAATCTTTATAGGTTCACCTAATGTTCCTCACATTAATGCCTTCACATCTCTAATAGTCTCCTTTATCTATAGCACTAATTTAAGTAAAAGTATGCATTATTCAATTCTATCCTTTCATTTATCTTATTTTTTCCTTACTACACCTTACTTAGCATTAGCATTATGTGTCATTATGTTATATTCTCAAAGCACCATACCTTGTTGCACTTATGTGACACATGATGAGATTCAAGTGGGGCATATGTATACACATAATATTTTCAGTTTTTTATCAATTACTAATGTTATTTATCTTACAAAAACCCATCAAGTTTCAATCTATCTAAGTGTATGCACTAATGGGTGTATCAAAAAATGGGTGGGTAGAACATTGGTGCTTTTTAGGATTGTTATCCCTTTTGCCACTTGTTATCTACACACTTATCTCTTAATAACCATTCCACTAAGTTTATTCTTCTCTCTTGTATACTCCTTTATTCATTTTCCACCTTCCATCCCCATTTCCATAGATTAAAACCCCTTTTAATAATTTATAGTACTAGGTCGAGTGGGTTGACCTTGTAATCTTATTGGTGAAATTCATTTAGGGTCTAGGTCAGCTCTTGGCTGACCTAACTCATGAACTAGTGAATTTTTGTCAATAACAGTACTAAGTCGACTAAGTCGACCCTGTCAGCCAAATTTTTTGTAAGGGTTTAGGGTTAAATACACCTATATATACAAGATCATTTTATCATTATTTAGAAAAGAGAAGAAGTAAGATCTATTACACATCTCCTTATCCACAATTCTACTTGAGGATAAAGCTTAGGGTTTTATACCTTCTTTGGAGATATGGATCTTGTCTTGTAGAGAAGTCTTTTGGATGCATTGATAGGTTTTGTATCCTAGAAGTGATTTATATTTATCATCCATACATACCACAACAACCTCTTGTGAAGTACCTTGGCCAAGGTAGAGATTGAGGCTCAATGGGTTCATCTTTAAAGGTAAATATTTATAACTTTGTTCCTCTTTTGTAAGATTAGATAGATATGCATTTTTACTTATCTTCCATGTATTAGGATTTCATATACATTGACATGAGTATATGTCTTATATATATGTTTAATTTTAGTGTTTATTACCCCCACTTTGTGCCACAATCTTTGGTGAGCACTAGATTAGACTTTACTTGTTATTAATTTAGTGAATATAAAAACATAGGGCTTAGTTAGGGTTATGGCATGATTTTACTTGACTAGAGGATTTGAAACCATCCCTAGTATTATTGTTGTGATAAGATATACCCTAATTGGGTCTAGCATATCCACATATTGGTCACGTTCTTGATTATCTAATGTATCCCCAATTAGAAGTATAAGTATGATCTATATTCTCTGAGTTAAGATTGATTTATAGACATGATGCATTTTTAATTGCATACAGATTGTATCCTTTTATCTCCATCTTATCTTTCCTAATATCCTCTTGATGGATAATATTACCATCCAATCATGTCTTTCTTCTTTGTATTCCCATTTTATTTCCCTTTGCTTCAGATTTAACTCTTAGTTTTCATTATGATGCATCTTAGATTTTAAGTTTGTGAGTTACATTCTAATACCTTTGGGAAGACAACCATGCCTTCCTCACAAACTACCATCCTTTTTCATATTTTCACCATCTTTATCATTATGGCTATATTTATATACAATTTTACTTTCTAAATTATACTTTATCACAACCATTAATTTTTATTTTTCACTCATTAGAGTATTTGTCTACATTTGTTACACATCCATATTTAATTAAATATCCACTATATTACATCAAATGTTTTTACAGTCATTTTATTATCTACTCCCTTGGATATTTTGGTTCTAATTTATCCTTATCTATCTTAGCTTAATCATTTTTTTTTTGGATTTTAAAATATTCCTCTGATAGTTTTTTATTCATATCCATTTATTAACTATCTTATGTATGCACACATTGATTTAATTCATTTTTAACCTTATATCTTTAGGATTTCTCAAATGTAGGTTTTGTTCTTACCATAATCAAGCCTATGGTATTTGATGCATCATTTATGTAAAATTGTATGTCAATGTATGTGTATGCTACTATTAGTTATTAATCTATCAATATTTATTTCAACATTCTCTTGAGTTATGATCTTTTGTGTTTCTTATGTATCTATACCAAGGCACCATATCACATTAGAATATTATGACATATGATGAGCTTCAAGTGTGGAATATATATACATATGATGTTTATTATCTTTATCATTTATTGATGGTTAATCTTGTAGGGGTTTATTGGCACATCAATATCCTTGAGTTCATGTCATAAGGAGTTTTGGGTCTTTTCCCTTAGCTTTGCATAACTATGTATTTGTTACATGCCCAATAGAAGGAAGGTGACAAAAAGCTTGTGTGTTAGCATACCACATGAGGGGTAACATCACACACTCACCCAAGGTGTGAATAATGGATTAATAATCATTGATTTTACTACATAATGGTGTTTATTTAAGCTTTATCCTACTTAGGTTCTTGAGTTACTATATTTAGCCATTGTCACTATCATTATTATAGAGTTAGCCATTTGACCAATCCATACAATGCATATGACCATTATTATAAAAGCAAATTTAACACCATATAAAATAATGCACAAAAATTTACAAACAATAACTAATTCTATTTATTTCATTTAATAAGTATACCAAGTTACATTATCATTAAAAAATATCTTTGGATTTGAATATTGATAACTATTGTTCACATCCAAAAATATCAAATCTAGTTCTAATAGCTCTAACCATTCTAACTTATATAAACCCTTTCTAAATAAGCTAATGAGTATTTATACATTGCCTTTAGTTCTATAATTAATAAAAAGTGATGACTAAACAACAACCATTAATAACAATGATTTATGGAAAACCATTATAATGAATTCCTATTGACTTGGGACTAATTGACCCTATATACCCTCTCTATTTTGGATCTTCAAGTTCATATTCCTCTTATCTCACAAGCCGGTGCTAGATTTATGCTCTCATTAATTATTGCTACTTATATGAACTATTTTTTAATCACCTCTACTTCCTGCACCCTTATCCTAGTATTTCACTTCTATGATTCCTACATCTTATGATCCTCATTATATATTCATTTGTTTTTCTTGACTCATCCTTCTGCAATAATGTCTTTTGCATTGTTATTCAACATTTTGCTCTTTCATACCATGATCTGTCCACACCTAGGTCCTCTATATTATTCTCACACCCTTTCATTCCTATGCCACATTACCAAAATACTTAGAATATTTTATTAAAAAATTTGGGTTCAACATTATATTTTGCCTAGAAACTTCTAGGGCAAACTTGATTAGTGTCACACTTGCTTATGTAAGAGAGAAAATTGTGTTACTTATCCATATCATGTTAAGAACACCTACCACTTATGGACTTATACTAGTGCTCTCACTTATAAGTTAAAATAATTCTTTATTATGGTATACTTCCATCTCAAAGGACATATCGCACTGGGTTTGTGTTATGGACTCATGATCAGGGAAAAAGTTTCACAAATACAAAAATTTATTGGGCATGTCCTCTTGGAACGTGACATGAATGGGAGGTTAGTGATTTAGATTTTATTATTTCTCTACCTCATATATTGGTTCCTTTCAATTTTAGGGGTTGTGCTCTAAATCAATGATATTGGGACCCTTCTCTAGTTTCTTGTTAGAATTAGTACCTAGGTCCTTTATGCTAGGGTCTTCCTCTCTTTCTACTTCTCTATATTTTGGACTTTTTCTGTTCATATATTACTCGTGAGTAGTATTTTATTCATAGGGATTAGGGGTTTGATCCTTTTTAGGCTCAAAAGTGGTTTAATTTATAGGTTATGATTTAGGATAATCCTCATCTATGTTTGAAATTACCACTCAAGGTACTTCTTGTTCATAATCTACTTGAGTAGTGGGACGTGTAGAGTCATCCTTTTATTTTGTTGGAAAATCCTTAGATTTTATCAGTGATGGGGTTCATCTTTGTCATTAGGCTCTACTTGAGGGGACATATAGGATGAAATGATGTGCTCTTACTCTAAGGGAAACCCCAGGGTCCTTGGTGATGGTGAGGCTTACCTTTGACATTTTGGGATGATCCTCGATTGGTCCTCTATCTTGCTAGGGTTGGTAACCTCAGGTATTTAACTCTTTTATTTTGCTCATGATCTCACTTCTACATAAATGTATGGTTAGGAAGGAAATGGTTCTTTCTCCACCTCCTACCCTACCAATGTCTTATTTGGTAGATTGATCATGTAGAAAATGATCTAGATTTTCCCTTACATGATTATATAGTAGGAATTAATGTTAGTTTTATCAGATTAGTACTTCTCCACATATGCATGCCTTCTTGGGTAAATGTAAATATTGAAGGGTATCAGTCTTAAAATCAATATTATACACATAAATAATTACATGACACACATCTAAAATGAAATTCACTAAGTCTATGAAGTATCTAGTAGTGAAGGCATAAGGAAACTTAATCCACCCTACCAAGTTGTCAATGGTTTCCATAGAGATAGCCATGAGATAATAGTGCTTATTTATATAAAAATATACATAGAATCCCATATATGTATGTAACTTTTTGGGTATGTACCATTCATCCCCAAATTCTTCCTTCATTCCTTCAAACTAACCCTTCAACTTGGACCTATGGGAGGGTGTGTTGGCACTAGGGTAAGTGAATTGCTTGAACTATTTAATGGGGGATTTGTGTTTTGGTGGATAAACCCACTTCAATTACTTACCTATGTACTTAAAGACATCAATCTCATCAAAAAATAGGATTAGAAAAATTATGCCCAAAGGAAACTTGTGGTTGGGCAGGTAATGTGCCTTCTCCACATCTTATATAATATTTTATAAAAAATATAGAGAGTAATTATACTTTAATACCTTGGCCATTTGGATATAGATATAGAGGTGTGAAATTCCCACCTCCTTCTACTAATCCATGCCTCCCAACATGGCCAAGAACACAACTATCAAAATTATTGGATCTTCTAGGCTAGTTACATATATAGTGTGGACTTCTTTTATTTTAGCACCACTATCATCCTATAAATTGCCTCTTGATATTATAGATCCAATATGATATCATCTCTAGAATAAAGTAACCCAGTTACTCTACTAATTCATTTAAGATTTATGCTCATTATACACCCATCCAAAAAGAGGTAGTCCTTGTGAACATGTGAGAGTAAGAACTAAATTTCTTATTGTGGTTTTAAAAAAAATGGTAGGTTGAAGAGTTGGAGCACCCCTAATTTTTCTAATAAGTTGTAGACTATGATATCATAGGTGATCTCATTCTAGGTGTTTTGGCACTCCAATCTCTATTCCATTTACAAATCAATCTCATTCCCAGCTTGATAGTGATTTTAGTGTAGGATTTGATAGGTGAAAAATGTATGCAAGTGAAAGTGAATCTGATCTAAACATTAATCCCAACTTAGAGAAGATAAATCAACTAACTATACTACTATAAATACTTAGATAATCAAGGTTGTCACATCCAGATTTCTCTCTAAACTGAAAAACATATTTGATCAATGGATTATTATGATCATTAGATGATTAACTAATGTTTGATTAAAATTTATGTAATATGATAATTATGGGACAATTATATGTTACTTAACTTACTTGATTGGTTGCTATGAGTTAGTAGTATTTTCTATTATGTACATTATGATCATGTTTGTTAATTATACATCTTTATTTTAAGGATATAATTATGTTTTGGGATTAACTACCCTCATTGTTGTGAGGTGGATGTAGAACATATCCATACTTTAGATTTTGATGGAGGGAGATCATCATCAAAGATGGTGGTTTATATGGATACATTAGAGGATTATAAATAATGAAACCAAAAACCCTTGCACACACCACATAATATATCATGTTTCATAATTGATTGTTTGATTATATAGTTTTAGTATGCTTTGTTTTGTTTGAATGTCTACTATGATCTTTTATGTTCTTAGATCATTTTATATGATTACATTATTTCATTAATCTAGTTGTTTTTGACGTTATTAGTTAGTTGATTTGATAAATTTATACCTAACTAGTTTAATATAATTTACTGTGATGTTGTACATAGTTAAATATTCATTTATCAATGCTTGTTTGGATTCTTTGTTAGTAATAATTAATGCATATTTTTACTTAATTGAGTCATCTTGTTAATGACTATTTATATTTAAAATATTATTTTTATCATTTTAATAGTACTATAAACCTATAAAAGACTTGATGGATTATAATTTCTTTATTATATATCAATGAATGATTTTGGCATGGTGAAAGATATTTTTGTTTTAAATTTATAATTTTGGGCAATAAATAGAACATAATTCATGGAGCTATAGAATAGTATAATTTTGAAACTATTATATAAATATTATTGTGTTTGTTAAATTGTATGCTAAAGCCTATGAATTATTATTTAAAATTAGAGTGTTAGCTAATAGTTTAAATTTTAATGCAAAGTGTTTGAGTTTGATGACTTGGTAGAAATAAAAAATAGTCTTTTTAATACATATTTGTTTTAATTGTGATATATAGTCATTATGTTTATTAGTTGATAATCGACATTGCATGGAAAGAAAAGATTAGTTGACTAGTCAAGGGTCAACCTTGCATGAAATAATATTGAGGATTACAACTTGTTATTTAGTTGGTTTTGTGAATTTGATGTTGGAATTGTGTTAAGTCAATGACATGCATATTTTATAAAAGATATTTAATGATTATTTTATTGAGTATTTGGGACGTTTAGAGATGATTAGGGTTTATAATCAATCGTTGAATTTGGGTTAATGATCATTATTATGAAAATCATGATGGGAGTTTAGTTATAGAATTCAGGTACAAATGAAAGAGATAATGCCACTAAGTATAAATAATAAGAAACTAGACCTCTCAGAGATTAAAAAAGAAAACAAATTCTTCCTTTATGTCATACATAGGTTTTAAAGAAGCTTTTAAAATAATTAAAATATATATATAATAAATTAAATAAAATATCAATTATTTCAACTTAATGTAATAATTTTCTAATTAAATCCACTCACTAGGATCTGAAACCATGAAAAAATATATGTAGATAATACTAATAAATAGATATAATCTAGGATGAATAATAACCAGAAAAGTATACACAATTCAATTTAACACAACACAAGAATTACTATGAGAAAACCTCAAAGAGGTAAAAAACTTACCAATGATGATTATTCAAATTATTAAGAAACTCCACACCTCAATACAAAGCCTTCCCTTCTCACTTCTTCTGTCAAATATCATTTACAAGTTTTTTAGGTTGAATATGATAAAACAATTTATATTTGAATAATTTCAAAATAGGGGCAAAACCCTATTTATAGTGAAATACCAAGGGAGGTGATCTTTGTAAAAGTAATAGGTCCATCCATCCCGATAAAACAATATAATTAAAATTTGGTAATAATTAAATAATTATAACTCTATTATTTATTATTGTGAAGTTTCCACCTCATGGTAATGAATAATAATTTATTAGTTATTTAATTAATACCAAGGATAAAAGTCAATTAAGCTCACTTATAATTAAATGTTCTAACACTCCCCCTTAATGTTAAGTGGGGATAAATGTCATAGTCACCTCAAAAAAGAAATTATACTATGTACATAATTGAAGGATTTAAAAAACTTCATCATGCCAAACATCACCTTTTGAAATAAAACAAATTATAATCCATAAATTACTCAAAATTAAGTTTAGGCTAGTATAATTATGAGACTACATCTCACAGTTAGTCTTGAATAATCATCTAAGCATATTTAGAGATTTTTATAACATAAGGAATTCTATTACAAAGTATGATTTTAATGTATTATGGTACAAAAGTAAAACTTCCACACTAAGTTTACTCAAATCACATAACATCCACATGAAGTTTACAATGCTTTATAAAGAAGTATAGAGAATAAGAAACACATGGACATTAGGAAGTGGTATTGTCATGCACACTCCCACTCAATGGGAACTCTGAGAGGCCCAAAATTGTAAGAAATTGACAAAATTTGGTAGCACCAAGTAGTTTTGTGAATATATTTACCACTTGTTCATTTTTAGGATAAAAATATATATTAATATCATCATTGAGGACTTTTTATCAGATGAAATGCACATGAACTTCAATATGTTTAGTTCTTTAGTGCTGCACTAGATTTTTCACTAGAGTGATACAACTTTAGTTATCAAAATGAAGGATGGTACTCTGAGAAATATCTAAATGAAATTATCTCAATAAATTTCATATCCACATGGATTATTTAATAGCTTTCATAACACTTATATAATCAAATTCTATAGAAGAGAGAGACGGTAGGTTATTTCATGCTGCTCCAAGTGATAGCACCTATACCAAACTTAAACATATATCTAAAAGTAGATTTGAGATCTAAAGTATCACCAACATGGTTAGCATCATAATAAACATATAAATTAGCATTATCAATGGATAAATAAAATAAATTATATTTTATAGTTCATTTGATATAATGAAGAATACATTTAGCTAATTTTCAATGATCCAAATATGGATCTCGCATACATATAGAAACAACACTAACATCACATGAAATATCTGGCCTAGTAATGGTTGTAAATCAAACTTCCAATAAATATTTTATACAAATTAGGGTTAGATTTTTCACATGCAAATTTAGGATAAAGTTTAATTCAAACTTCAATAAGAGTAGTGGTAGATTTACAATCAAGCATTTTAAACTTAAGAAGAAGATTATGTGCATACTGAGATTGTGATACAATAATTAAATTTTTATCTTGAAATATAGTCATTTTTAAAAAATAATGTAGAATGCCTAAATCAACCATTTCAAATATTTGACTTATTTTATCCTTATATTTATGAATTAAAATAGCTAAATTGCTAGTAATCAACAAATTATCAACATATAATACAATTAGAATCAAATGACCATTTCTAACTTTAACAAAGAGATCATTATCTGAATAAAAATTAGAAAAACTCAATTCTTTGAAAAAATAATTAATTTTATAATACCAAACTCAAGGAGATTGTTTTAAATCATATAAAGATTTTTTTAACTTGCATACATAATGTTCTCTATTAGGATTAGTGAAACCTTTAGGTTGATTCATATAGATTTATTCTTCTAAATCACCATTTATAAATGCATTCTTGACATCTATTTGGTGGATAACCTAACCATTTTAGACTATAAAAGAAATAAAAAGTCTAATAGTACTTAGTTTTGTTACATGAGAAAAGATTTCAACATAGTCAATCCCAAGTTTTTGAGTAAACCCACGAGAAACTATTCTAGATTTAAACTTGTCAATTTTACCAATTTAATTATATTTGATCTTTAAAAGTCACCTACAACTGAAAATATGCCTTTTAGGTGGAGGAGGGCCAAGATCCCAAGTCTAATTTTTAATTAAATCATTATATTCAACTTGCATAGAAATATTTCACCTATCATATTGAGTGGATTTATCAAAGGATTGAGGTTCACATTCATAAATAGTTATTAATGCATGATAAGAATATTGAATTCTAATTAATTTATTGAGATTATCAACATTAGAAGATTAAATTAGGGATTTTACCCATTTAGGTCTTTTAGATTAAACATGAAACTTGGGGAGTTTTTTAGACTTTGAGTTATCCATAACTAGATCAAATTCCTCAAGGGCATCCATTTCATCATAAGGAGAAACATGAGAGTTAGGTTCATAAATAGAACACCGAGGAGGATCCATAGAGCACTCAAACAAAGAATTTTCAAGAACAAGAACATTCATATTCTCATTAATATGATGTTTATAGGGATCATAAACTCTTAAACCTTTTTTTTTACCTCCATATCCTACAAAAATGCAAGGATATAAATTGGGGTCAAGCTTCTTTCTTTTAACTTTAGGAATAAAGATAAAATTAGGGCTACCAAAGATCCTAAGATAAGCCACATTAGGTTTATTTTTAGTCCACATTTATAAAGGGGTATAAAGATTCAAGGTTTTTTTAGGAACTTTATTAAGAATATGAACATCAGTATTTATGTCTTTAGCCCATAACAATTCAAGAACATTTGCAGATTGTAATCTTATTCTAGCCATTTCTATGATGGTGTAGTTTTTACTTTCAAAAATACCATTTTAATAAGGGGAATAAGGAGTTGTTAATTTCATTTTAATATGAAAATTAATGTAAAAAGAATCAAACTCTTTACTAACATATTCACCACCACTATCAGTTCTTATCTCTTAATAAAAAAATTAGATACCTTTTTAATATAAGTTTTAAAAAATTTAAATGGAAAAATATCACATTTCTTTTTAATAAAAAAATATTAGATCATTCTAATGTAATCATCAATAAAATTAACAATATATAAATAACCATTAAGAGATACAACTTCAAAAGGTACTACAACATCACTATGAACTAATTCTAAAGAATGTGAGGAATTTGCATCATGTTTCTTGTGAAAGGGTTGAGTATGTTACTTACCACGTAAGCAACCCTCTCATGTTTCATGATAAGACGAGATAGAAGGAAGTCCAAAAACAATATTATTTTCATACATATCATGTAAACTTCTAAAATTAACATGTCCTAAAATTTCATGTCATAATTGAGATTCATTATTATTATGCGATGAAAAAACATGTAAAAAAAGGATAAAAGATATATAAACCATTCTTTTGAACACCTTCAACAATCAAGAAAATAGAATGATTTCTAATGGAACAAGTATCTTTAAGTAATGTTATAATGAAATTATCATTTGTAAGTTGAGAACAAGATAACAATTTTTTTAAGCTTAGGTACATAGAAAATATCATTAATAACAACATTTAAGAACTTTAGTTTTCCCTATTTAGTTGCTTCTAAAAAAAATTATCTCCTAAGTCAATTCTTTCAGAGATATCTCTAGAATCACATAAAATATCAGATATGCATGTCATATGGTGTGATGCACTAGTATCTAAAATCCATTAATTTTCATTTGAATCATATAAAGTAGTATATAAATCAATAACATTTGATTCCTGATTAGGATTTTGATTCTTATACTTATTTTAATTAGATTTCTTCCATTTTTTATTTTAAAAGTTTGATTTTTATTTCTATCCTTGTTTTTATAACATGTTTTCCTTCTATGATCAAATTTACCACACATATTGAAATTTCTATTAAACTTAGGTGTATGATTCTTATTACCAAATTTATTATTCCCATATTTGCCTTTAATAGAATTAAGGTTAGATTTATAATTTTTTAGTGCTATCAAAAATATTATTAAGAGTGAAAAGTTCTTGAGTGGCATTCTCCTTAGAATCAAAATTGATCATCACTTATTTTTCTTGAATCATGAGAGCAGACAAGGTGGTAAGGTCAGGGATATCTTACTCAATTTGATACTTAGAATTCAAAATTGAAATTAAATTTATAAACTTTTCATGAATATTTAATTAAATGATAAAATAAAATAAATTATCTTAAATCAAATTATAATTATATTCATCTAACTGAGCTTTAATATTTTTAAATTTAGCAAGAAAATTAATAATTTTTTCATCACCCTTCATAGGTGTAGTTAAAAATTCAAGGATTAATTTAATGATATTTTAAAGGTGAGTGCCTTCATGCATGGACTCAAGGAGATTTAAAGCATAGTTAGGAGACTCCTGATTACTAATGTGGAGAAGGAATTTATTCTTAACACTCCACAAGATAATGGACATAAATTCCTATGATTTATATTGAAATGCGTTGGTAAGCTCAAGGGTTACATATCATCCAAAATAAAAATTTTAAATCCTAAAAATAATATTTCATAATTTTTGGTTCATAAATCAGATTTAATACAAATTTTACATATATTAGAGTTATTTACATTAAGTATTTGAAATTTATCTAAGGAAAATTGAGGCAAAGCCATAGCTTCCTTTTAAATAAGACAATAAACAAATACTTAAAATGAAACTATTTTAAATAATATTTTGAGATATTTTAAAATTAAAGTGAATTTCACATGCAACTATAATTAATTGCATAATTTGTATGCCAAACCATGCAAAAAATTGAATTAAAATTTCACAAATATAGGTGTCAAAAGAGTCACACTCAAAACAACCACTAAAATAGTAGTATTAAAAAAGGTGTAAAAAATTTAATAAGAGAATTTAAAATAAAAAATGGATCACTTAAATGCATCTGGAACATGCCAAAACTTAGAGATCGACTGGTTACATGACTATGTTTGTCAAAACATTCACTAGGTTGAATGTTGAAACAAGTTTGATAGGTCAATAGGGTTTTACACGCATGAGAAATTGGTACGTAAATAAAAAAATAGATGTAAAAAATTTAAATTTAAAAAAATAATCTTACCAAGTCAAATATTATTAAATTTAGAGGCTTTTGTAAGCTTTTTTAGCGAAAAAAAGCTACCAATCATTCTAGGAGCCCAATTAACAATATGCATGCACTAATATATATTTGAACATTGTTATATCTAATTTTTAAAATAAAAATATAAAAATGTGCATGTAATTTTAAAATTAAATTAAAATTACTTTTTTTAATTTTTTGTAAAAAATAACTCTTAGTCAATGTGGAACCCGGGTGGCTTGCATGTAAAATTAAGAAATTAAAAAATAAAATATTTTTAAAAAACTATATGAAATAATTTTTCATACCTATATAATAATAGTTCCCAAGCAAAATTTTGTAATTTTATAGCACCTTGAATAGTGTAGACACCTAAAATTGGCCATTGATAACCTCCAAAAAGGGTTTTGGCTAGTTTCCATCTAAAATGCATAATTTGGCCTAAAAATATTAAAATATGTTAAATGATGTGAAAATAACATATTAAAGTTCCAATTTTGTCTAGGGTATCCATAAATGGTGCAATACAATTTATGGGCTAGCTAACTTTGATCAATTCATTTCGAGTCAAAATGCCAATTTTACATCCACGTGCTCTGGACTGCTCTTTCCTATCAAATATTTTGCACAAGACTCATGCCTTTGTTATTTTTTATTGGAAGAATTATAAATTGGAATATGGTTCCAATGCATCTAAAGTGGACTTCCAATTCAAATCTAGTCAAATTTAGGACCAACAACAAGGCATTCTGATCAATTTAAATAATTTGTGCATAAAGTGCTTAATCATGCCTAAGAGCTAATTTACCCAAATAAATACTTAATCAAAAATCTCATAAAAACTTGTTGAATATTTATTTTTATAAATGAATATTTAAAATCTATATCATCAAGCGACCTCATTTCTTGAGAAGACATCTCTAGGCCATAAATGCTACAAATATCAAGATTTATGCCCTCCATGCCTCATCGATGCCCTCCATGCCTCTTAATTGCCCCTTATTCTAATTATATGATGAGGATAATTAAAAAATTAATTCCAAAAATTAAATTAATCCTCAACCACACATCTCAATCTTGAGATGGATGGTTGAGGTTGATTATGATCAAATCCAAAAATCTATAAATAGGAGGCCTCACAACATCATTTCTAAGCTTAATTAATACAAAGTTATAATGCATGATTGGTTCCAAAAATCTTACATCAACTAGTGTTATAATGCCAAATTGATTCCAAGCTAAGCTAATCCATAATCCAAAGGTTCCAAGAATAGATGGAGGTTGTTAAACTTCCATTGCCAAGGACTTTATGAGCACAAGCCAAGCAAGCCACCACAACAAGAATTTTGGAGCATCTAAGGAAGGTAAAAGAGTTTTCTTTTACATTTTAGTTGTGTGTTTCATTCATGATTGTTAACTAAGCTCTCCCTAGTGTCTAGGCCTAGAGATGTTATGTTATTAGTGTGTTTATTTCATCTTATTTTCATTTTGGAACTAACACCATACTAACTATCCTCTCTTGAGTCAAATTACAAGACCACATAATGGCATTGCCAATGGGACTAGATGCATATTAAACAAGAAGGGGATCATTTTACAACTTTAAAATATTTATTTGAGCCTTTAAAAATTTTTAAAATTGATTTTATAACTTCATTTTCCATTTTTGCTTACCATGGTTTTTACATAGTAGTCAACGTCAACAAAAATACCGACATTGGTTACTAACTTAACTGATGCCAATTGATAGAACCAACACTGGTTAGATCTGGGTTGGCTGTAACTGACATTGGTGGTATTGATTGATGTCAGTCACTATGTTTTTCCAAAAACATAAACCTGAGACCTTTTTCAAAGTTTTTTGTTTCAAACTCAAAAGAGCTTCAAAGCTAAAGGACATGCTAACAATTTTGCTATAGGACCAAGCAGAATTTTTACTCAAAACATATATAAATCACTTTGGCATGCTTAAAATTTGATTAGGAACTTTGTTTTGGTGTTTAAAAAGGAATTTTTAGATTTTTTTAGTGAATGTTTTTCAAAGCTTATAACTAAGACCAAGGGTTCAAATGAACACCACCAAACACTTTATTTGGGTTTAAAATTAAACACACTTGTCAATTTTTGTTTGCAATAAATTGTTTAATCAAATTTTGTTTGGAAAAAAGAGGAATGTTACATGTATGTTATTATATTTGTCCCCTATAGGGAACCCTTAGAATCAAAAACACCATTCCTATTGCAAATAGCCTAGTCTAAGGCTTAGAAAGAAAGTCATCTAAAACACTCCTCAAAAACTTGTCAAAGTTTAGGTGATCTTGAAAATGACCCTAAAGTCTTTCTACTTTCATGCTTTATTTATTTATGCATCTTGGCTTGTGAGGGGGAATTTATCACCTCTCACAAGTTCTTTAGAGAAGCTTTGACCTGGAGTTTCATCTCCCATCATTGACTTCATTTGGCTTCTTTGGAGTTGCACATGGGATGTAGTGGGACTTTAGACATCGCACTACACTAAGTGAACAATAGGATGTAGTGGTTGCAAAAAGGACTAGACCTTTTTACAATAAGCCGAGTGATACATAATCAAAATCCATCTTTTTTTTGCATTATTTGGCATGAAATTCATTGTGTAATTGATTTCCCTAGAATGATTGAAACCTTGCTAGTTTTAGTCAACCCCATTTCATCATACCTTTGTTAGGATTTAGATGATTATACTTAGTGTATTTTGTTCATTATTTTCTTGATATGTTTTGAGACTAAAACTTATTTGTTTGTGTATAAGTTATGTCAAAACCAATTTGTCTATACATCACTATTTTATCTAAAGAGGCATTATACTGGCCATTTTACACCACACTTATGCCTTGAATTTTTTTATAAACTTGTTTGTATGTGTGTATTTGAGTTGAGGAGGGTAGTGTTATGCTGCCCAAATCATGTCAAATCTTATTTGCCTTTGAGTTTTTGAAAAATAACTATTGACCACATTATTTGAGTATGCTTACACCATTAGGCTACTCAATTTGTTTCAAGACTTGTTTACCATTATATCAAAACCATTTATTTTAAACCATTTTGTGTATACCATTTAGACATCTATCTTGTGCCGTCATGTTGTTCAATTTTATCTAGCCTGTTTGGTCCAATCCTAGTTTTTAATGTTGAGTTTTCAATTAGCCTTGTCAAGTTTGGATCCAAACATTGATTGATTTATATTTAGGCCTCAATTCATGGGGCTGATACATAGATCTTTCTCTTTTGGGTTGCATAACTTTGGTTAATTGATTACCCAAATTTGACTATTGATGGTTTGTTTTTTTAGTGCCTATCCTCATCATTTTTGTGCCTTTATTTGAGAGATTTTTTATTTTTTGAAAGATCCTTTTATCTTATGCCTTATGCCAATTGATCATGTTTATGTTTGATTTTGTGTGTTGGGTCTATGTCAAAGTTGTTTCCAAACTCATTAGATTAAATCAAATCACATTAACCTTTGTTTCAAGTCTAGCTTTTAACACTATTTGGCCAAAAGTCCTAGCATATGCCTATTTTTTTAAGCCTAACTTTTGACTCTGTATTTGGACAAAATACCTAGCAACTCAACTTTTCCATTTCCTAGTTTAGACCTTGTTTGGAACACTTTGACCTAGACCTTTGACATGTCAATTTTTATTTAGATGTTTCACCTTTTAGGCATGTGACATTTGATGTTAGGCTATTTTATGCCAAGTCTTATCACAAACCATTTTGGAGATACAGCTCCACTTTTAGACCATATTGGAGATACAACTCCACCCCTTTGACCAAGTTAGACCAAGTTTGAACCATTTATCCTTTGGACATAGTTTTTCAGAGTTTGTATAACTCTAAGTCTTTTTGTCTTGGGAGATTTTATCATTTACGTGGATATGTCTTGCTACACTTATAGTGGAGTCACGATTTAAATTATGATATAATGGCCAAACAAAATGAATTTTTATGGCTTTTGTCAAGACCCCAATGATGCTAATATGGTTTGTGAGATAGATTTCTATCTACCTCATATCAATAATTCATGGGAACAAAGTCATGAAGTAAATTACAATCCAACTCGAGACCTTGATTAGTATGAAGAGGATTTTTAAGAGGACTTTGAAGACCCAACTAAAAATAATGTTGTTTGGGATATAGATCCATACCCTCTTTTCAAAAATTAGTACATGAAACACAACCAAGAATTAACTTATGATCCAACTCAAGATTTGGATGATATGGTTTATGAAGAAGAATCAAATGCTTTTGCTTATGCAAACAATCAAGTTTTATAATGTCCTTTTGTTATAGAATCATTGACTACCCTTAACCCTCCTTTGAATTATATGAGCTATCAAGCTCCACAATATCCAAGGAATACCATTACCATTCCTAGACCTAGTCCTTTGGTTTTTGTGAGTAATCAAGCTCCATAATTCCCCTTCATCATTCTAGTACCTAATCCTTTGGCTTGTGCAAGTAATCATGCTCCACATCACCCTATCATTACCATCTTAGGACCTCATCCTTTGGCTAATATGATAAATCATGCTCCCCAATGGCCTACCATTATCCAACCATGAGCCATTCCTCATCTAGTACTAATCCAAACCAAACTTCAACTGATCCAATCATTCAAAGACTAAGTTATGTTAAAAACTGGTATCTTTCAACTCATTTAAAACCAAGGCCAAGATAACCAACTAATCAAAGATGTTTTTATTGAATCAACCATTTGTGATAAGTCAGTCTATGATGAATTACCTATTGATCCTATACCAATTGTTAAGGAGTCTCACTCTGATGAGCCAGTCTTTTTTGAGCCACTTCTTAATGATTATAACCACCTTTGGGAAAATCATTACCTTGATCATTTACCTATTTTTCAAGATCATCCTATTGACAAGCTAGTCTTTGAAGAGTTGTCTCTTGACCTATTTCCTCTTCTAAAGGAGTCTCACTTTGACAAACTAGTATTTGTGGAGCCAATTATGCCATTATAGGCCATTACTTGTCCAAAACCAAGATTCAACAAGAAATCATTATAATAGAGTACCCATATAATGAAGAATCAGAATTAGAGTCAAGTTATATTCTTGAACTAACATTAGATTTAGCATTAAAATTAGAATTAACATTAGTCTCAACATTAGATTCAGAGTCCCTTGAGTTAGAATCAGATTCAGAAGAAGAATATGTTTGTGGTTGTTACAACATTGGTTATGCATGCCTTGTAGATCAATTTTAATACATCTATGATCTTTAAGGTTTTTGAAGATGAGTACTTTAGCTTCAACATAAGTTCTCCTAGTATATTCTATGGGGATTATGTAGTCTCTCCCCATTCCATTACCATTAAACATGCCATACCATCAACCAAAATAGCCATATCATTGACATTACATCTCCCACTAGTGTCGATTGGGACTAATAGAATCACACTTTATTGAATTTCATCCATGGAAATATAGTAGTTGAAGAAGATCAAGGAGGCCAAGACAACATTCATGTAGTAGAAGAGCACTCTCCTAGTGACACCTTTTTAAAGGTGCTAGAGGATAATCAAAGAGAAAACTCAACCTATTTTAGTGACACTTTTTTGGAAGCACTCAAAGATAATAAAATTCAAAAGTCCACATTCTTTAGTGAAACTTTCTCAAAGGCACTACGAGATAATCAAGACAAATTTATTGCTAAAAACCTTTTTGAGGCACCAATAGCTGAGCACAAAAGTTATTCACACTTGATGAAGACTAAATCAAAGAGCAAATCAAACTAACTTCTAATATATAGCCTAATTAGATGGTAGCTACTCTCAAGATCAAACAATAGAAAAATATGATGATCTTCTAGAGAGAACAGGTCTTTGGCCCTGCCACAACCAAAATTATGTCAAATCTGGCATCAACAACATTATGTGTGACTCCAAGTCTTGATCTTCATTTGTCTCCCCACCATTATATATTCCAGTATCATCTACCATCCATTTCATAATCAAACCTACCATCCATTATTTGTCCTTTTTTACCATCTATGGTCACACTTTCCTTTATAGAGGCTATAAAGATACCTTGTCTCAATGCTTGAAGGAATCACAATCAATGACCAATGAAGATCATGAAAGCATTCTTGGAAACCAAATTTGTAGGCCATTTTTGATAAAGAAGCTATACTAATGAGGTGTGGGATATAAATTAACATGATCAAGTATTTTTTTGTATCATTTTTTGATGAGGATGAACATCTCCCCATCAATAGGAACAACATAAGCAAAAACCACACCCAAGCCAAAAACATGAACTATACCATTTCACCATACTAACCATCCTCTCTTGAGTCACATTCTTAGATTACATAATGAAACTAACACCATACTAACCATGTAGCTATTACAATGAGGTGTGGGCTAGAAATTAACATGATCAAGTATTTTTTTGTATAATTTATTGATTAGGACATGTATCTCTCCATTAGCAGGAACAATAGAAGTAAAAAACCACACCCAAACCAAAAACATGTGCCATACCATTTCACATTGCCATGCCATTGTCATTATTACATATCCATTTGCCATTATAGATCCCATCCATTCACCCCATAACTGACAGGCAAGCCATCTTACCATTTTATCCAATCTATCTAGACCATCATTATCCTTAGCAAGACAATACCATCCTATCATTTCATTCTTATCTAGACCAAAGCTTATTTTTAGTCATCCTACCCAATCTTATTTTTAACTTGGTTCATTTGGTTCTTCCCACACCTTTTATGAAAAGTAATTTGATCAAGTTTTAACAATCAATCCAATCCATATTTCAATGACCATTTATGAAACTAGTGTGATAGTTAATCTGGCAAGATATCTTTCATCTTATCCACATTTGTTTATGTGAGTTTGATTATAATCACCTATGGGAAAATCAATGTCTCACTAGTCTTTCTACTAATTATAACTACCTACGGTAAAATTAGTATCATTGATCTATATCGTTGTATCCTAGTTATAACTACCTATGGGCAAACTAGGGGTAACACTTGTTTATCATGCATTATCACATCACCTTGCCATTACTATTTTCATTTGATTATCCATTTGATAGATTTGAGAACTTGTTGGGACCTATTTGGTTTTTCCCCACCTTTTGTGTGGATAGAATTACTATGACTTGAGGTTATTTCAAGGCTATGTGGGTCATGCTCAATACACGTCAAGGTCACCTCAGTCCCCCTTTCCATACACTCTCACCATTTTATGAGCAACTTGAGCCAAATGTTCTCATCATTTTGTGAGCATGTATCTTGTCATTCTCTAACAAGTTAAGATACCTTGAAATTCCAAAAACATTCATAACATTTCAAAAATACCAAAAATATTTGTCTTATCTAAGCCTAGTCAGTTATCCTCGATTTGTCTTACTGGGGCATTGTCATTGTTAAGATGATTTCTTTTGATTTTGTTTTCAAGATTTATATTTTTTTGTTTATTTCAAGTTGTTTAGTTATTTTTCTATTTGTTTGTTTGTTCACTTGCCTATTTTTTTGCTTTCAACACTGTTGCCTTCACTCAGTCTATATGTGTTCATTAGGTGATTCCTTGAGCACATTATTATTGAGCCTATCCATATTCATATGTCAACATTATCATCATGGTTTTTATCATTGGTGCATTTTTTTCAAGTGTTTATTGGATCAGGAGTTAGTCTTTATGTATATTTTGGCCAAGTCTTCATGGTGTTCTATCATGAAGCCTACCATCACATGCTACAACAAAAATTAGCTTCACAAAGGTCTATAATCAATAAATCCACATAATTTTCTCTTTGGTACCTTTCCATATCCTTCCATCCCACCCTTAATCAAATTAACTCATTTGACCATTCTATTTGTATCATTGTTAATTAGGATGAACATTTTCTCATTGATAGGTACAACTAAATCATTTTATTGATCAATCTCATTCATATATCCATCTCTTTCATCATTTTATGCCCAATAATATTTAATATGTATTCCAAGTTATATCTTTGATTTATGCTTGCTAATCAACCCTAACTAGGGCACCATTAATTTTAGCCAATCCAAGTCTACTTAATGATTATAACTGCCTATGGGAAAATCATTATTTTGAATTTTATTCCTAATTATAACTACTTTTAGGGAAATTAAAATATTTTTTACATCAATGAAATCAAGAATTTTCTCATTTAGATTAATCTCAACCATGGATTAATTCCACCTTTCTTCTTACTTCTTTTTGAGGGACCATCTATCATCAATTATCACAGCCACTCCCTTGAGGGGGCATCATATAGTTAGTTTATCATTGTTGCAGTTGTAGTCATACAAGACCTTTTCATTCTTTGAGAAGATGTTACTATGCTTATATCTTGCAACACCTTCCCAAATAGGGGCAATCTATAGACACCTAAAATTGGCCACTAATAACCTCTAATTAGTCTTTTGGCTAGTTTCCATCTAAAATGCACAATTTAGCCTAAAAACACTAAAACATGTTAAATGATGTGAAATTGAAATATTCAAGTGCTGATTTTGGCCATGGTATCCCTAAATAGGGAAATACAATTTATGGGCCAACTAACTTTGATCAGTTCATTTTGAATCAAAATGCTAAGTTTGCACCCACATTCTCTAGACTACTCTTTTCTATCAAATATTTTGCACAAGACTCGTGCCTTTGTTAGTTATTTTTCAAAACATTTAAAATGGGAATATGGTTCCAATGTATCTAACGTGGACTTCCAATTCAAATCCAGTCAAATTTAGGACCAATAACAAGGCATTCTAATCAATTTGGGTAATTTGTGCATAAAGTGCTTAATCATGCCTAAGATCTAATTAACACAAAACAAGACCTAATCAAAAATTCCATGAAAAATTGTTGAATATTTGTTTTTAAAAATGAATATTGAATATCTACATCATCAAGTGACCCAATTTCTTGAAAAGACATCCCTAGGCCATAAATGCCATAAATATCAAGATTCATGCTCTCTAGGCCTCATCAATGCCTTCTATGATACCCTCCATGCCTCTTAATTGCCCCTTCTTCCAATGCCATGATGAGGATAATTACAAAATTAATTCCAAAAATTGAATTAATCCTCAACCACACATGTCAATCTTGAGATGGATGGTTGAGGTTGATTCTGATCAAATCTAAAAATCTATAAATAGGATGCCTCACAACATCATTTCTAAGCTTAATTAGTGCAAAGTTATAATGCAGGATTGGTTCCAAAAAGTTTTAAGAAACTAGTGTTATAATGTTAAATTTATTCTAATCCAAGATAAGTCACAAGACAAAGGTGCCAAGGAGAGATGGAAGTTGTCAAGCTTCTATTTCCAAAGATTTCATGAGCACAAGAATTTTGGAACATCCAAAGAAGGTAAAAGAGTTTTCTTTCATATTTTAGTTATGTGTTTCATTCCTGATTGTAAACTAATCTATCCCTAGTGTCTAGGCATAGAGATGTTATGCTATTAGTGTGTTTATTTCATCTTATTTTCATTTTAGAACTAACACAATACTAACCATCCTCTCTTGAGTCAAATTCCTAGATCACATAATGAAATTGACACCATACTAACTATGCAGCTATTCTGATAATGTGTGGGCTAGAAATTAACATGATCAAGTATTTTGTTTTTATAATTTATTTATTAAGACATGCATCTCTCCATAAACAGGAACAATAGAAGTAAAAGACATACCCAGACCAAAAACATGTACCATACCATTTCACATTGCCATGCCATTACCATTATAACATATCCATTTGCCATTATAGATCCCAACCATTGACCCCATCACTTAGGGGACACCATTTTATCCAATCTATCTAGATCATCATTATCCTTAGCAAGACCATACCATCTTATCATTCCATTCCTATCTAGACCAAAGCTTGTTTTTAGTCATCCTACCCAATCTCATTTTGATCTTGGTTCATTTGGTTATTCTCACACCTTTTATGACAAGGATTCTAATCAAGTTTCAACAATCAATCCAATTCATGTTTGAATGATTGTTTATGAAAGTATTATGATAGTTGATCTGGCAATATATCTTTCATCCTATCCATGTTTGTTTATGTGAGCTTGATTATAACCACCTATGGGAAAATCAATGTCTCACTAGTATTGCTATTAATTATAACTACCTATGGGAAAATTAGTATCATTGACCTATTAAAATTTATCCTAGTTATAACCACCTATGGGAAAACTAGTGGCAACACTTGTTTACCATGCATTGTTGCATCACGTTGCCATTACTATTTTCATTCGACTGGCCATTTGTAAGATTTGAGAACTTGTTGGGACCTATTTGGTTTTTTCCCACCTTTTGTGTGGATATAATTAATATCACTTGAGGTCATTTTAGGACTATGTGGGTCATGCCCAATACATGTCAAGGTCACCTCAGTTCCCCTTTTCATACGCTCTCACCATTTTATGAGCAACCTAAGCCAAACACTCTCACCATTTTATGAGCAGATATCTTATCATTCTCTAATGAGTTAAGATACCTTAAAATTCCAAAAACATTCCTAACATTTAAAAAATACCAAAAATATTTGTCTTATCTAAGCCTAGTAAATTATCCTTGATCCATCTTATTGGGGCACTATCATTGTTAGGATTATTTCTTTTGCTTTTGTTTCCAAGCTTTCTAGTTATTTATTTATTTCAAGTTGTTTAGTTGTTTGTTTATTTGTTCACTTGTCTATTTGTTTGCTTTCAGCACTATTGCCTTGACTTGGTCTATATGTGTTCATTGGGTGATTCCTTAAGCACATTATTCTTGAGTATATTCATATTCATATGTCAACATTATCATGATGTTTTTTATCATTGCTGCATTATTTTCAAGTGTTTATTAGATCAAGAGTCAGTCCTCATGCATATTTTGGCCAAGTCTTCATGCTGTTCTATCATGAAGCTTACCATCACATGCTATAGTAAAAATTATCTTCATGAAGGTCTACAATCAATGGAGCCATAGAAGTTTCTCCTTGACACCTTGAAAAATCCTTCTATCCCAGCCTTGATCAAATTAACTCATTTGACCATTCTAGTTGTATCATTGTTAATCAGGATGATCATCTCCTTATTGATAGGTAAAACTAAATCATTCTATTCATTGATCTCATTCCTTTGTCCATCTCTTTCATCATTTTGTGCCCACTCATCTTTAATATATATTTTAAGTTATATCCTTGAGTTATGCTTGCTAATCAGCCCTAACTGGGCCACCATTAGTTTTAACCAATCTAGGTTTGCTTAATGATTATAACCACCTATGGGCAAATCATTATTTTAACTTTTATCCCTGATTATAACCATCTTTGGGAAAATCAACATCCTTTTTACATCAATACATGAAAACATTTTTTCATTTGGATTAATCTCAACCATGGATTAATTCTACCTTTCTTCTTGCTTCTTTTCGAGGGACCATCAATCATCAATTATGATGGCCACTCCCTCAAGGGGGCATCATATAGTTAGTTTATTATTATTTCATTTGTAGACATATATGAACTTTTCATTCTTTGAGATGATGTTACTATGATTATAGCTTGCAACACCTTCCCAAATAGGGATAAACTGTAGACACCTAAAACTGGCCATCGATAACCTCCAATTAGGGTTTTGGCTAGTTTCCATATAAAATGCAAAATTTGGCCTAAAAACACTAAAATATGTTAAATGATGTGAAACTAATATATTCAAGTGTCAATTTTAGCCAAGGTATCCCTAAATGGGGCAATACAATTTATGGGCCAGCTAACTTTGATCAATTCATTTTGAGTCAAAATGCTAATTTTGTACCCACGTGCTCTGGACTGCTCTTTCATATCAAATATTTTTCACAAGACTTGTGCCTTTATTATTTTTTGTTGGAAACATTTTAAATGGGAATATAGTTCTAATGCATCTAACATGGACTTCCAATTCAAATCTAGTCAAATTTAGGACTAATAACAAGGCATTCTAATTAATTTGGGTGATTTATGCATAAATTGCTTAATCATGCCTAAGAATTAACTAACCTAAATCAAGGCCTAATTAAAAATTCAATGTAAACTTCTTGAATATTTGTTTTCAGAAATGAATATTGAATATCTACATCATCAAGTGACCTCATTTCTTGGGAAGACATCCCTAGGCCATAAATGCCACAAATATCAAGATTCATGCCCTACATGCCTCATCAATGCCTTCCATGATGCCATCCATGCCTCTTAATTTCCCCTTATTCTAATTCCATGATGAGGATAATAAAAAAATTAATTCCAAAAATTGAATTAATCCTCAAACACACATCTCAATCTTGAGATAGACAGTTGAGGTTGATTCTGATCAAATCCAAAAATCTATAAATAAGAAGCCTCACAACATCATTTCTAAGCTTAATTAGTGTAAAGTTATAATGCATGATTTGTTCCAAAAAGATTCAATAAACTAGTGTTATAATGCCCAATTGGTTCTAAGCTAATCCAAGCCACAAGCCAAAGGTGTTAAGGAGAGATGGAGGTTGTCAAGCTTCCATTGCCAAGGACTTCATGAGTAAAAGCTAAGCAAGCCACCAAAACAAGCATTTTGGAGCATCCAAGGAAGGTAAAAGAGTTTTATTTTGCATTTTAGTTGTGTGTTTCATTCATGATTATTAACTAAGCTCTCCCTAGTGTCTAAGCCTAGAGATGTTATGATATTAATGTGTTTATTTCATTTTGGAACTAACACCATACTAACCATCCTCTCTTGAGTTAAATTACTAGATCACAAATAGGCCATGAGAGACCTCAAAATTTTTCCAACCTTAATAAAATATTGGTACAAGGTATATTAAACATTTAAAAGAGATTTTTTGATGGAGAAATTAGTGTTTTGAAATGCCTGGAATGAAATATTGCACCCCTGTAGAAGATTTGAAGGGCCCAAAAACATGTACAAACCACCAAAAATCTTGAAATTAGTTTTAATTTTTTAAAAATTTAATTTTGGTAATGAAGGAATTTTAAAATTTTGATTTTAACCAAAAAATAGATTTTTTTTAATTTTTTGAGCTAATAATGGTGCCCCAGTGTCTGAGGAAGAATTACCAAATCTCCAAAGAATAACTTTAGGGGTCTATGGTAGTTATTGTAGTTACAAATGAAGGAGATACCACCACTAAGCTTAAATAATAATAAACTATACCTCTTAGATATTAAATAAGAAAAAAAAATCTTCTTTTATATCATACACAAGTTTGAAGGAAGCTTTTAATATATATATATATATATATTAAATTGAAAAAAGTATCAATTATTTCAACTTAATATAATAGCTTTCCAATTAAATCCACTCACCAGGCTCTAAAACCATGAAAAAATCCATGTAGATAATATTAACACACATATAGAATCTGGCATGAATAATAACCAATAAAATATACACAAGCCAATTTAACACAACACAAAAAATGACCATGGGAAGACCTCAAAGAGGTAAAAAACTCACCAATGATGATTATTCAAATTAATGAGAAACTCTACACCCCAATACAAAGTCTTCCCTTCTCACTTCTTCTGTCAAATATCCTTCACAAGTTTTTTATGTTGAATATGATAAAATAATTCATATTCAAATAATTTCATAATAGGGGTAAAACCCTATTTATAGTGAAATACCAAGGGAGGTGACTGTTATAAAAATAATGGGTCTATCCATCTTGATAAAATAATTTAATTAAAATTTGGTAATAATTAAATAATTATAACTCTATTATTTATTATCATGAGGTTTCCACCTTGTGGTAGTAAATAATAATTTATTAGTTATTTAATTAATGACAAGGCTAAGGGTGAATTAATCTCACTTAGAATCAAATGTTCTAACAGGGTTAGCTAATGTGAATCTAGGAATTTGACTCAAGAGAGGATGGCTAGTATGGGGTTAGTTCCAAAATGAAAACAAAATGAAGAAACATACTAACTAGCATAACATCTCTAGGCCTAGACACTAGGGAGAGCTTAATTAACAAACATGAATAAACACACAAATAAAATGCAAAATAAACTCTCTTTTACCTTCCTTAGATGTTCTAAAATACTTGTTGTAGTGGCTTGTTTGGCTTGTGCTCATGAAGTCCTTGGCAATGGAAGCTTGTCTACCTCCATCTCTCCTCGACACTTTTGGCTTATGGCTTAGCTTGGCTTGGAATCAATTTGGCATGGTAACACTAATTTCAATGTCTTTTTGAATATATTTGAGCATAATAAATTTACACCAAAATAGCTTAGAAATGATGTTTATGGCCTCTCTATTTATAGATTTTTGAGAATGTCTAGAATCAACCTGAACCATCCATCTTGAGATTGAGATGTGTGGTTAAGTATTAATTAATTTTTTGGAATTAAGTTTATAATTATCCTCATCATGACATTGGAAGAAGGGGAAATTAAGAATCATGGAGGGCATCATGGAAGGCATTGATGAGGCATGGGGGAAATGAATCTTGATATTTATGGCATTTATAGCCTAGAGATGTCTTCCCAAGAAATAAGGTCACCTAATGATGCAAATATTCAATATTCATTTTCAAAAATAAGTTTTCAACAAGTTTCCATGGAATTATTAATTATGCTTTGATTTGGGTTAATTAGCTCTTGAGCATGTTTAAGAAATTTGTGCACAAATTACTCAGATTGATTAGAATACCTTATTATTAGTCTAAAATTTGACTAGCGTAGAATTGAAATTCAATTTCAAATGCATTGGAACCATATTCCAATTTAGGATGTTACTAACAACAAATAATAAAGGCATGCATCTTGTTTAAGATATTTGATAGTAAAGAGCAATTTAGAGCACCAAGGTGCAAAATTAGCATTATAAATTGAAATGATCTGATCAAAGTTAGCTATCCCATAAATTGCATTGCCCTATTTAGGGATACCCTGGCCAAAATTAGCACTTGAATATGTTAGTTTCACATCATTTAGCATGTTTTAGCATTTTTAGGCCAAATTGTGAATTTTAAGAAGAAATTGGTCAAAAACTTGGTTGGAGTTTATTGGTGGCTAGATTTAAGTGTCTACAATTTGCCCCTATTTTGGAAGGCATTTTAAGCTATAAGCATAGTAACATCTTCTCAAAAAATGAAAAGGTCCTATATGCCTACAACTACAATTATGATAAACTAACTGTATGATGCCCCCTTGAGGGAATGGTTAGCATAAGTAGCTTGACAAATGGTCCCTCAAAAAGAAATAAGTGGCATGAGGAGACCAAGTAAAGGAAATATGATGGGGTGAAAAACACAATGATATTGAAAAAGTAGTCAAAATCATTGAGAATACAAGTGGGACAGTGTACAATGGTTTATCCAAAGGTGGTTATAAACATTGTACCCCGATAGTGGTAATGTGGTATGATAACAAAATTATTTTCCCAAAGGTGGTTATAATCATTGAGAAGATGGAGCTACCCCAATTAGGACCAAAAAAAAATAATAACATGCCCTTGTATGGGTAGAAAAAAAAAGTGGTGACAACACAATGATTTGCCCAAAGGTGGTTATAATCATTGAGAAATATAGGTGGGATGGTGTGTAATGATTTACCCAAAGATGGTTATAATCATTAGATTTTGATTATGGAAAACATGATAAACTTGGCTAAGGATGATGATAAATTAACATAGAGGGTAATGATGAATTGGAACAACCTACTAGTAGGTAGATGCTCATCTGAACTAATAAAGGTTGAAATTCTTTCGTGGTTAATTAATCTATTTGTGATATGATTGGGATTGAATCAAGATGTTGATGTCAAAGAGATAATTCTAGTGTTGAATAGACTTCTTGAATCTGAAGTTTGTTGTAGCATATGTTAATAGGCATCATGGTATAACATCATGAGGACTTGGCTGAAATATGCGTAAGGACTGACTCATGTAATCCAATACTCAATAGAAAATAATGCACCAATGATAGAAACCATGATGATAATGTAAACATATGAATATGGATGGATTCAAGTGTAAGTGTGGACAAAGAATCACCCAATGAACACACATAAATATAATCAAGGCAACAATGCTGAAAGAAAATAAATAAGCACACAAACAAAACAAAAAAGAAGCAAATAAAGAAACATCCAATAAAAACAATACAAACATTGCCCCTAAAAAGTAGGTGACAACTTAATAAATGAAAAAAATGGGGGAACAAAATAAAAGGAAGGGGTGGTTGAGCTATCTCCATATGCACTAGGCAAGTGAATGCTACCTACATAGTTCCATGGATGTAATATCCAATAAAAAAATTTAGGATAAATGTAGTTCTCCTAGGGAATGAGAAGAATATGATAACTAAGGAAAACAAACAGGATGGATGTAATAGAAGAAGAGGAATGGTCTTGAAAATAATAAGTGCATGAGAGAAAAAGGCCAAAAAAGATGGGGAAACTAAATGACAAGTTATTTGTTTTTAACTTAGTAAGGGTTCCCAAAATCCTTAAGGTAAAGAAGTGATCAATGTTTTTGTTCTTTTCTAACGATTTTATAAATGTTTTTGGAATTTTGGAAGCATATCAACTCAATCAATAATGATGAGACACCAAATGGTTTAAGCTCATAAAATGGTGGGAGCATTCAAACTTAGGTTGTTTTCAAAATGGAGAGAGCATGGCTTAGGTTGCTCACAAAATGGTGAGAGTGTTCAAACTTAGGTTGTTCACAAAATGGTAAGAGCATTTAAACTTAGGTTACTCACAAAATGGGTAGAGCATGGCTTAAGTTGCTCATAAAATGACAAGAGCATGGATTAGGGTGATTAAGATGACCTAAAAAAGTATCGAGCACTGCCTACATAGTCCCAAAGTAAGACCTCAAGTCACTGTAGTTCCACTCTACAACATAGGAATTCGACTAGTGTAGCAGTCAATTTTAAAAAAATAGGCATAGTTAGTAAAAAGGCATAGTAAGACATAGGAAGTAGCAAGTTAGTATGTAAAGGCTTAAAGTTACCCTTGGTTTGCCCATAATTAGCTATAACTAGGACACAATGGCATAGATCAATCGTACTAATTTATCTAAAGGTAGTTATAATTAGTAGTAAGACAGTTGGTAAGAAAGGAATAAAAAACAAATGTTGCAACTATTGAAACTTCTATCATACTATCCTAAAATATGATCTCTATCTAATGTACTTGAACCAATTGATGAAACTGATTAGATACCTCGATACTAAAACTATGTAACAAATGGCAAAAACCAAGGTCAAATAAGATAGGCTTTAGAACACACTAGGTCGATAGAATTGAATGGTAAAATGGATATGGATAATAGAATGGTTAAGAATGATATTTATATAAAGAAGAATAGTAATATAATGTCATAACTAAAATGGTCCTTATAGACAATACACCTTAGCATTTAAGCATAGTAATGCTTGAGATGAATAATATTCATTGGCTCTGGAAGTTCATCTCCATCTAGTGTGGCAAGCCTGTATGATCCTAATCCTTAATCTACAGTAATGATGAAAGGCCCTATCTAGTCTAGTTTGAATTTCCCTTTATGCTTCTTCTCAGTTGTGGTATTATTTTGGTTTTATTTAAAAATTAGATCACCAAGTTCAAATGTTATATACTTAACATGACAATTATAGTGGCCTTTGAGTCAGTTCTAATATGCTTGAAGATTGTTGAATGTGGCTATGAATTTCTCATCAAGTAGGTCTAGCTCTTACAAGCGAGCTACTCCATAGTCATGATCATCTAAGACATGCTTGAAAGAGATGCATAGTGAAGGTAATTCGACCTTAATGGGAAGGATGGCTTCAATACCATAAACAAGTGAGTATGGAGTGGCTCCTTTGGGAGTATGATGATTGGCATGGTATGACCAAAGGGTAGGGAATATCTACAAGTACCAATCATGACTGGTATCATTGAAAATATTTTTGAATATTGACAATAGTTTTGTTGGATGCCTCAGCTTAGCCATTACCTTGAGGGTAATATATATAAAAATGTTGTGTGATGTTATATTTAGTATATATCTAGTCTACATCCTTGTTCTTTAATGATCCACCATTATTAGATATAATGTTAGAGGGGATATCATAGCAAAAAATGAGATGGTTGAAGATGAATTTGGAAATTTGCTTTCTAGTCATGTAAGTGAGGGGTATATCTTCAACCCACTTAGTAAAATATTTGATGGTGGTAAGGATATGTTTATGGCCATTAGATGAAGTGGGGTTGATCTTCCCAATGAGGTCAAGTCCTCATGTAGAAAATGGCCATGGTGTTAACATTGATTTTAAAGTTTTTATTGGGATATGAATCATATTAGAATGCCATTGACATTTGTCATGCTTATTTACATATTCAATGACATCTATTTCCATTGTGGGATAATAATAACCAATACGCAAGAGATTTTTGGAGAGGACTGCCTTGCTAGAATGAGTGCCACATACTCCTTCATGAACTTCTCTTAGCATTAGCATAAAATCTACTGAAGTTAAACAAAAAAATAGAGTTTCATCAAAACTATGATGGTAAAGGGTGGATCCAAGTAGAGCATAATGAGTGGAATGATGAATGAATGCTTTTGTTTATTTTTGAGATAGATTAGGTGGTAGAACTTGGTCATGAAGGTAGCTATAAAGGTCTAAGTACTAAATAGAATTAGGACCAACAATATCACAAATCATTGCAATTGTTGAAGGTTCATGAGCTAGTGCTAACAAATTCTTGATAAGGAACTAATACTCTCTAGCTTTATCTATTTGTCAAATCAAAGAGCCAATAGTATCCATAGCATCTACAGTTATATTACTAGCCCTTAGTATGTGCTCAAAATGAATATTGGTAATTTTTTTGAAAAAGTGTCGACCATGGTTTTATATGGAACTAGCTTGTCATCTTTGGTCTAAAAATGATTTGTGACTTGATTGATGATTACCTGAGAATCACCATAAACTTGAAGTTGAGATATATTTCAATTCACTACTTGTTGAAGTCCTACAACAAGTGCTTCATACTCAGCCATATTGTTTGTATAAGGAAAGCTAATTCTGAATGATTTAGTGATTAGATCCCCTTGTGGCATAATAAATAATAAGTCTACCCCTAATCCATGTGTAGTAAATGAACCATAAAAATATATATTATAGGGATTCTCCTCAAGGGGTGTGTCAATGATGGTCATTATGGTTTCATCAAGAAATTGAAACATGAGTGGCTATGTGTCTATCAGAGGGGCTTTAGCAAGTTAATCTATAAGAACTTGTCCCTTGATTTCCTTTTGATTGACATACTCTATGCCAAACTCACTAAGAAGCATGATCCATTTAGCCATTATACCTTGAAAATCTATTTTATATAGTAGATATTTGAGTGGATATACTTTTGAAATGACCATGGTTTTATTATTCAACATGTAATGGTGTAGTTTTTGAGCTATGAAGACCATGGCTAAACAATATTTTTTAATAGGGGCATAGTTATGTTCATATGTAGCTAAGGTAAAACTTAGGTAGTATACAACATGTTATTTTCTATTGTCATCATATTGATCCAAGAGTGCCCCTAGAGCGTGGTCGGTCATTGATAGGTATAATAAGAATGACTTTCTTGGCATAGGAGGTAATAAAATAGGTAGATTAAAAAGATAGTCTTTGAATTGTTGAAAAGTTATTTGGTAGTGATCATCCCATTAAAATATAACTCCCTTATTCAAAAGGTGTGTAAATAGATGGAACTCGTCTACTAACTAAGAGATAAAGTGTCAGATTGACTGGATCTTACCCTAAAAACTATGAAGTTGCTTTAAATTAGTTGGTGGTGGCATCTCAATTATATCATGGACTTTAGCTAGATTGACTTCAATACCTCTACAAGATATAATGAATCTAAGTAATTTTAAAGAAGAGACATCAAACACACATTTATTTGGATTGAGTCTGACTTTGTACTCTCATAATTGTTCAAATATCTTATGAAGCACTACTAGATGATCAACCCTAGTTTTGGATTTTACTAATATGTCATCGACATAGTCTTCAATAATATCATGGAATATTAAATTCATCACCCTTTGATATGTATCTCTAGCATTATTAAGGCTAAATGGCATTACCTAATAACAAAATGTTGCCCATAGAGTGGTGAACATTGTTTTATGGTGGTCTTCTAGTGTTATTCTGATCTGGGTGTATCCTAAAAATCCATCCATGAGTGAAAACATTTCATAACCTACCATGGAGTTGACAATCATGTTGATATTATGCAAGGGAAAATCATATTTAGGACAAGCTTTATTGATGTCTCAAAAATTAGTACAAATTTTGATCCCTTCAAGATTTTTACTAATAGGTACCACATTAGAGATCCATTCTGAGTAGTCAATGGATCAGATACATCCTTCTTCTAAGAGTTTTCCAGCTCTTTCTTTACTATTATAGTAATGCAAGGATGCATCTAACATAGTTTTTGTTTTACCAATTTGGCATCAATATAACCCACAAGGTAGTGTAGAACCAAGGTGGGGTCTAAACATGGCATTTCAGAATAGGCCCATGCAATGATATCTATAAATTCTCTCAATAGAGCTATAAAGACATCATATTCCTCCTCAGTGAGGGATGTGCCTAATTTTATCCATTTCAAGTTTGATGGAATCTCAATATTTAAATATATTGTATCTTTGATTAGAAGGGTCAAACCATATTATAAAATAGTGCGCATTGAATTGAACTATTGAATTATGTCAGGGTCCTCCGTTAAGACTTGCTCTTCAACTTCTCCTAGGCATGATGAATCTGAGTCCCCTAATGGGAGATATGGCCATGTGATAAAAATATTTGTAAATTATTGAAGAATTTGATCAAATACTTGCTCTTTCTCAAAGCTAAACTTAGATCCATAGGCAAGTTCATTGTTGGTGGTCCCCTAGTCTAAATATAAAGAAAAATGAACACCCTCATCTAATGGTGCCTAAAATAGGTTTTCACCACTAGACTGGCCTTTATCTTTACTTTTTTCTTGGTCATAAAGTGCCTTTAAGAGGTTTTCAATTTGGGACCTCAATGTTTTACTTATTTATTTTTGGCTAAGGGTTTTCACTCGCTCTCCAAAATAAGCTATAGGATTCAATGTGATTGAGAATCCTGATTTGTGATGTCCTGATGGAATATTGTCTTTAAGGTCTAAAAAGTCACAAAATGCCTCATCATTCTAGAACTCATTAATCAGTAGAAATGATTCTTGTTGGTCCCAATATATTAGTTAGGGATAATATAATGGCAAAGGGTTGTGATGAATGGCCATGGTAAGGGTATAAATGGCATTATTATCAAATAGGTTGATTTCAACTAGGTCACCAAAGTTGAGGCTATTATCAAACTCTACTTCACTATTAGCATCATCATCACTAGTCATTGGTGATGGAGTTTAAATAAGATATGTGGGGTCACCCCTAAGTGGTTTAAATATAAGTCCATAAGGTCTTTCATACTTAGTCATGGAAATGGGCTTGATGGTTCCTTGCTGATTTGATCCAATTCCTCTTCCTTCATAATTGTGATGCTCCATGATCCTATTGGGAATAAGATACTTTGTATTTTTATAACAATCAGCTTGGTTGTCATTATATAACCATGATTCATCTCCTTCAAGAGGGTTAGGTTGTAGGCTAGATGATGGTACAAATGTGATAGGTCCTTTATTCTTTTGTTACCAATGCATATGTGAGGTGACTTTAGGTCACCCAAAGTTTTTTAGATTCTGAGGACGATTGGTAATATGAAATGTATCATGGGTCACATACTCTCCTGATCCATTATCTTAAATGGTGAAATGATTAGAAGCTTTATGAGATGACATGTGGAAAAGGGAATCCAAGGTATTAGGATGTATGCAATTATCTGGTAAAGGATCAATAAGTATAACCTTTCCTTTGTCTTTCTTGGAACTTGGATTCATACCGTACTAATAATTATAGATTTTAAATTTAGTTGTCCTTCTTAGATCTTGGATTCATACCATACTGATAATTATAGATTTTAAATTTAGCCTCAAAATGCTTGCAGTGTTCATATGGGTGTAAATCTCCTAGAATATTCACTTACATCCCTGAGTGGGAAAACTTGATACATTGGTGCAATGTTGATGGGGCTACATGAATCTCATGTAACCAAGGCCTTCTCAGAAGTATATTTTATGATAACTCAAGATCAAGCACATGGTAAAGTATATCATGGGTCACAGGCCCAATGATAACTGACAAACTAATGGTGTCTTATGATTCTCTTTCCTGATTATCATAGGCTTTGATGGTTATTGTCTCTGGATGGAGATTTGCCATTATGTACCCAAGAATATTGATGAGCTTTAGAGACACTATGTTGAGGTCAGATCCATTGTCTATAAGGACACGTTTCACTTTATGCCATCTTATATAAACTTCTATGTATAATGGATTATTATAGAATGGGCCAAGGGAAGACATATCACTTTGGTTGAATGTGACTTGTTAGGTTGGAGCTAGGTGTCCAACCAAAGCTTGAAATTTATCAGGAGATATGTCACTAGAAATAGTGGATTAGGTAAAAAATTCATTCAAGATGTTATTTGGGATTATTGACATTCATAGAAAATATAAAATATAAATCTCTATTAGTGTCTTCAATAATTGTTCCATAATATTAAACTTCTTGTCATGGTCAATAGTGAATGGTTTATTTCAAGGCTAAACAGTTGGTTGAATGATAGGCAAAGTGGTAGATGGTTGTGGGCCTAGGATAGTAATATTCATCCTCTAAGTTGTGATTACACAATCAAGATTAAATACTAAATCATTATTGCTAACCAATGTTGAGAATGGTGTGGGACCAGATAAGACAAGTCTCGATTGCCAGTGCACTTGTATGTGGTCATGTGGCAAGGATGAGTTGTTGATATAAGGTCTAAAAGGGGAAGTCCTAGTTTTTTGGTTTGCCTGTATACACTCCTAAGTCAAAAAAAGATTATCCATGTAATTTGGTTGAATTTTGTTGTTTAACAATGGTCTAGGCTAATTAGTGCTTGGTTTAGGATTAATGGAGTTGGTATTAATGCTACCCCCTATAATATGACCTACAAACCTATTGTAGTCCTATACAATTTCATGGTAAGTTTGTTAGTTTTTACCATTATAACCTTGGTTTTGTCCATTGTTCAGTCATTTTGGGTTTTGCTATTGATTTTGTTGAATTTGCTAGTTTGATATTTGATTTTGACACTGTTGATTTTTCTGCTGCACTAACCATTTTTGTTATTATTGTTGATTATTTTGATGCTACTAATTTTTATGTCAAGTAAAGGGTTTTGATAAATCCCAAGAGTTTTATTGGAAGTGGAAGCACCATTAACCAATATTATTTCCCCATTTTCCAAGATATTCTCAATTAAATGCTTGATTTGGACACATTCATAGATTATGCCTGTTGACCCGATGATAGCCACATAATTCATTTTCACGATACCAATTAAGATAAGGAATGTGTTATGGATAATGCTTTGGTATAGGCCAAATAATAAAATTAATGGTAACAAGCTTGTGAAATATAGACTCAATAGGTTCTCCTAGGTCACTAAAGACATGATGTGCAGACACGGTTCTCCTAGGAGGAGGGGTTTATAATGGTAAAGGCTGCTATATTTGTTGTGTAGGTCTTAGTTGTTATGATTTTAGTATTGGTTGGAGAGGTTTTTGGGTAGGAGTAAGCTAAAAATATGATTCAGATCATGTTTTCACCATCTGGACATGGTGGGATTCAGTTACTCCATTTTCCACAACATTCTTAGTGTGGTTGAATTGCTTCGATCTTTCATGGTTATTGACCTATGCTAGTTACAATGCTATTTATTGAATGGGATGTTGGTAATTCCTTGATTGGTACCTTTATTTTGATTATTTTAATTAATCTTGATAACTCCTATATTGATGAGCACTCGTTCCATCAACAAGCATATATCAATGATTTCCTTAAAAGTATGTGCACATTGTAATTGCAAATGACAATCTATCTCACTATAAAAAAATTTAGTTAACACAGTGGCTAATTTTTTATCCAATAAAAAATGGGTTAAATGGATTACAAGGGCTCTCCATCGCTATAGATAACTTGCAAAACTTTCACCAGCTTTTTTTTTGCTTGCATTAAGTCCACAAATGAAATCTCATGCTCGAGATTATAGGAAAAGTGCTGCACAAACTTATCAAAAAGATCATCAAAATTTGTTACTAAATTTTTGGGAAATTTTAAAAACCACTCCAAGGCTTATCCAACCAAGCTCCTTGAGAATAATATAAAAAAGTATATGTCAATATATGCCACTGGTTTACATGCGACAAAGAATTTGGTCAAATGAGCCTTAGGGTCACCTTTCCCTTTGTATTTGTCAAATTTTGGTGGTTCATATCATGGAGGAAATGGTAATTTCAAATACTCCATGTTGAATGGATAAGAACATGTCATCCAATTTGAAATTTTTAATCTATTTACCTGCTTGAATGGTAGCAATTATATCCTTCATCTATTACAATTCTTGGGATAGGAAACTGGAAGGAACATTGGTTTGAGAAAGAATATTGGTTTGGGTAGATGGTTGGGAGGTCATAAGTGGGACACTTTAACTAGGGTATGATGGAGATACCTATTGGGGTATATTGGTTTGGTTGGGGAATGGACCAGGAATATACATACATGGATTAAGATGTACTTAGAATTGCACAATTAATTACGTGATATTCTAGTTTGGGTTGGAGATAAAGGTTTGATTTGGAGGATTTTTTTGTTGGGATGGAGGGATATAACTATAATATACCTACTATGTTTGAAAAGGGACATGCTACCAACTAGTTGAATGTTGCTATTGAGTGGGAACTTATGGTCTAAGACCCTGTCTCTAAATTTATGGCACATTTTGAACTAATAGTTATCTATTATGTACTTGAGAAATATGGGGACCTCTTTATTACATGAATCCCTATAGAGAAGTGAAAAAATGTTATAGATTTATCATCTATCATGGACTAATATTTTCACATTATTGACTAGTCATTGCTTGGTTTTGAATTGGCATATTAGTCTATGACTGAAGAGGTATGTTCATCATTATCTAGTGAGGTGAAAAATTTGTTTCCCCTGATTGAGGTGGAAATGTATTTCTCCTCTATTGTGTTGATACACTATATTATGTCTTTTATTATGGAATACTACTTGTTACTTGTTGAGGAGGAGTAGGGTTCATCACATTCTGTCATTGAAGCATGACATTAGCCATTATTTGATTACCTAATCTCATAGGTTGTGCACTTGAGGAAGCAGATGGTTGAAGTTGGGATGTATAAAATCCTATTCCCTGGTATGATGATTTAATCATGGGATTAACTACATGCACATGTTGTTTTCTAGTTGTTTGCATGTTAGTACCACTTTAATCGAGATTGGACATTGTTTGCACATTGTCTACTACATTTGGCTCACTATTTTATATAGAGGTTGAAGATACTTCTTCAATAATGGGCATATGCATCAAGTTATCTATCAAAGTAGTTATATGAATGGGTTAGAAATCAAATTCTCTTATCTAATTAACTCTATCAATACTCCTATTGAAGGAATTAGGTCAATAAGAGGCTTACTCACCATGTTCATTTGATTAAAAACACGTGCTAGATTTAAGTAGGTTTGATATGCTGTCTACATTTGGTTAAATTGATCTTCCATGATTTTTTTACTCGATTAGTCATATTAAGGTCTTGATACATTATTTGGACTAGAGCCATATGGTTTCTAGAAGAAGCATGTTGATCGTAAATGATATTATGAGACATTTTTACTAGACTTGGTAAATTTTTATGGGGAAAGTCTATTGGAAACTTGGCCCCTACCTCTATGGATCTAGCTAAAATATCATCTTTATTCGCTAAAAAATGTCACTCAAGTAAAAATGGATCATACGTGGAAGCTGTATTAGTAAAATATGACTATTAAAGAACTGGCTCATCTACTGTGGGTATTGTAGCTAGGTATTATGTGGTTTATTCTTGGTATTGTTCTAAATAAGGTGGTGTGTTAACCAAATAGTTAGCTAATGGATATTGGATTTGTGCCCTTAATTGAGTATTATAAGAGGGATAAGAATCCATCTCATAAATAATATTATCTTCATAGAGGTCTTGTACCATTTCTTTTTGCATAGCTACATTACTAATCCTTGGATTATACATGAGTCCACTACGAGTGTAGGAATATATGTTGGGATCTATAGTCAACTCTTTGTGATAAAAGGTTAAAGAGTCCTATAAACTCTAAAAAGGACATAATCTAAAATAGATGATGTTCCAACTTGGTCTAGATTTAACAAAAGGATCAAAAGGTTTATGTAAATATTTGTGAGGAAATAAGCTAGCGTGAAGTATCTAATGTTTCACTACTCAGACAAAGATAAGTAAGTAAATGGACTAAAAATAAAAATGCCAAACTCTGAGGTTAACATATTTCAAATCAGTCTAATCTAGGAATTTAAAAGTTGTTAGACCTTTTGGCCAAATGTAGTGTCAAAAGCTAGGCTCAAACAAGGCATGTGCTAGGACTCTTGGCCAAACAAAGTCAAAAGCTAGACTTTGAAATAGATGAAAATTTTAATCTAACAGATTTGAAACACTTCTAACAAACACTAGGAATTTGATTTTTGGACATGAACTTGATCAACTCAGTATAAGGTATGAAACAAAAGGCACTTTTAGAGAGTTTATTTTCTCATAAATAATGGTATAAAACTTGGTACTTTTGACAAACAGGATAAAAGTGAACAATATAAATGTGTTTTAGACAACGTATCACAAAAGTACACTTGGATTGGTCTAAAAATGTAGGAATAAATTTTTATTCTATGCAAGAGGGTCTATGAAACAATATTTGAAATGTTTTGGGTAGCACTGCACTACCCAAAAGGTGTGAAAAAAAGTTTGTTTCAAAAACTCTTTAAGGCAAAGACATTTTCCCACAATTTTGATAGAATAACATTAATTTTATTGACTCAAAATGTTGTGGTACATAGACTCAAAGTGTAAGTGTTTAGCCCAAAATGGGTTAAGTCTATCAAGTGATGACAATGATTATGAGTCTTGAATGGCCTTAAACACAAATTAGAAATTAAACCTAAGTTCCCTCAAGTTTAGTGCAAATGGTGAACCCACTTAACACATATGAGCTTATAAAGGTGTAATTATAAATTTAGATTATAATTTAAGGACTTAAAACAACTTTGGTAAAGGTCTAGACTCAATTAGGCAACATAATTGTGCCAAAGTGGATGATATGACTGTCAAGCTTTTGATGAACTTTGAACAAGGTAAATTGATGATGTCATGTAAGTAGAATAATCCTCTTTGTTCAAAGGAAAAATAGGACTATGTGTTTAGTTTGAATTGTTTGTTTACACCCAGTTTTGACTCCAAATAAGAGTTTAATCTAGGACAAGACCAATTAATTAATCACTCTTAGATCCTAAACTAACAAGGTTGCTTGGTATTGTTGGAATCCATCAATATACATCATTTGAGAGGATTTTAAGTGTTTAACCAAAAGATAATGTGTATTATATAATAGGGTTTTGACACCCCCATTCTCTCAAATGACAGTACTCTGAAATGGACCTTGACGTGTACCTTGCACCAATAATACTTTTATGGCAAGTGGGGATTTATCTAAGATATAACAAGTTTCCAAATGTTCTAGGAGAATCAATTACATAATGACTTTCATTCTAAATAATGCAAAATAAAATCACAATTTTTGGGTCCATATCACTTGGCTTGTTGTAAAAAGGTTTAGTCTTTTTTACAACCACTACACCCTATTGTTTGCTTAGTGTAGTGTGATGTCCAAAGTGTCACTACATCCTATGTGCAACTCTAATTAGGAGTAAAATGAAGTCAATGTTAGGAGGTGAAACCTTAGGTCAAATCTTCCCTAAAGAACTCATGCGAGGTGATGAAGTCCCCCTCGTAAGCTAAGTTTGCATAAAAAATAAAGAAAGCATAAAGTAGAAAGACTTTAGGGTCATTTTCAAGGTCACCCAAACTTTGATGAGTTTTTGGGGAGTGATTTAGATGAATTTATTTATAGGCCTTAGACTAGGCTACTTGTAATAAGAATGGCACTTTTAATTCCAAGAGTTCCCTAAAGGGGACAAATGGAAGAACATACATGCAACATCTCTCTTTTTGCCAAATAAATATTTTTTATAAACAACTAAATAAATAAAAAAAGCTTTGAAAAGGTGAGTTTATTTTTAATCCCAAATGGAAAATGAGGTGGTGTTCATTTGACCCCTTGGTCTTAGTTTCAAACTTTGAAAACATTCACCATATAAATCTATTTTTTTTTGTTAAACACTAAAACAAGGTTCCTAATTGAGTTTTAAGCATGTAAAAAGTGATCTAAACATGTTTTTAGCAAATGTCAAGCTTGGTCCTACAACAAAAATGTCAGCATGTCTTTTATCCTTGAATATCTTTTAAGTTTTAAATAATGAACTTTAAAAAAAGAGCCCTTAGGTCTATGTTTTAAGAAAAATATAGTGACCTATGTTGATTATATAACTAACGATGATTACATTTTCTAACTGATGATGGTTATCTAACTGACATCATTTATACTAATGTGACTGATGATAGGTATGTAACTTATGTTAGTTTTACTAACCAAAATTGGTTAAGCTATCCAACTAATGTTGGTATTATTAGCTGACATTGGTTACTGTGTAAACTTGTGGCAAATAAAAAATAACAAAATAAAATTAGAAAATCAATTTGTAAGATTTTTAATGGTCCAAATAAATATTTTAAATTTTCAAAATGATCTTATTCATGTGTGGGATACGTCTTGTCCAATCTGGTGTGCCATATGTGAATCTAGGAATTTGACTCAAGAGAGGATGGTTAGTATGGGGTTAGTTCTAAAATTAAAATAAAATGAAAGAAACACACTAACTAGTGTAACATCTCTAGGCCTTGACACGAGAGAGAGCTCAGTTAACAAAAATCAATAAAACTCACAACTAAAATATAAAATAAACTCTCTTTTACCTTCTTTGGATGCTCCAAAATTCTTTTTGTAGTGGCTTGCTTGGCTTGTGCTCATGAAGTCCTTGGTAATGGAAGCTTGTCTAACTTCATTTCTTCTTGGTACCTTTGGCTTGTGGCTTAGCTTGGCTTAGAATCAATTTGGCATGGTAAAACTAATTACAATGGATTTTTGAAGATATTTGAGCATAATAACTTTGCACCAAAATAACTTATAAATGGTGTTCATGGCCTCTCTATTTATAGATTTTTGAGAATGTCTAAAATCAACCTGAACCATCCATCCTGAGATTGAGATGTGTGGTTGAGGATTAAATAAAATTTTGGATTTAAGTCTATAATTATCCTCATCATGACATAGGAATAAGGGGGAATTAAGAGGCATGGAGGGCATCATGGAAGGCATTAATGAGGCATGGAGGGCATGAATCCTGATATTTATGGCCTTTATGACCTAGGGATGTCTTCTTAAGAAATGAAGTCACCTGATGATGCAAATATTCAATATTCATTTTCAAAAATAATTTTTCAACAAGTTTACATGGATTTATTAATTATGCCTTGATGCTCTTAAGCATGTTTAAGCACTTTGTGCATATATTACTTAGATTGATCAGAATGCTTTGTTATTGGTCCAAAATTTGACTGGATTAGAATTGGAAGTCAATGTTAGATGCATTGGAATTGTATTCCCATTTTGGATGTTACCAAAAAAAATAACAAAGGCACACATATTTTACAATAGATTTGATAGGAAAGAGCAATTCAGAGCACCTAGGTGCAAAGTTAGCATTTTGACTCAAAATGATTTGATCAAAGTTAGTTGGCCCATAAATTGCATTACCCCATTTAGGGATACTCTAGCTAA
>JARHVA010004085.1:1512500-1645000 GCA_037957365.1 Torreya grandis | reverse complement strand
ATATTTTACACAAAGATGATGGTCATAGAGAAGTTGTAGTGTGAGTTCCAAATGTTGGAGATGCTCAGACCATGTTTTACTATAGATGAGGATGCCATAGTAGAAGACCATGATGAATTTACATAGGCATGGCTAAAATATTTAATTCATCAATGCCTATAATGTTAAATGAGCATTAGTGAGGTCAAAGGGCATAACCAAAAACTCATAGTGGCCATCATGCATGCAAAAAATAAAGTTAAGGATATCTCCTCATGAAGCTAGATCTGATGATATCCATATTGGAGATCCAACTTAGAGAAAAAATGAGTGCCATGAAGATCATGAAGAAGCTCATCAATAACAATGATTGAGAACTTATCCTTGATTGTGATGTGATAAATGTGTGGAAGTCAATGCAGAGGCACCATGACCCATATTTTTTTCAAATAAAGAGAATTGGGGAAGAATATGGGCTAGTACTAGGGTGTATAATGCCTTGCTCTAGTAAGTCTCAAATGAGAATCTCAATATATATCTTTTGATAAAATGGGTAGCGATAGGACCTAATGTTGGGAGGAACACTTCTAGAAAGGAGATAAATATGGTGGTCCTCTGACCATGAATGTGGCAATTCCACTAGTTTAACAAATACATGTGTATACCTATGTAAAATGGTTTGAAGACTAGAAGAAGGAATGGAAATCATTGATGGTTGCATTTGAATGGAATGAAGCTAGGAAATGATGCCATGTGAATTATTATTAAGAATATTTTATATGCAAAGTTAACTAATGATGCTAAGAGACCCCAATTTTAAGCCTTTTAATGTGTGTTTTTTCTCATTGTCTTAAAACTACATCTAAAGTTTAGTAAAATCCCATAAGATGGGTTCAAGTGTTCATAACCATTGGGCTCCCAAAACAACATCACATCCACCTAAGGGCAAGGAAAACATGTCAAAGCATAAGTTATAATCTCCAGTAGAGATATGCACAATATAACACTTCCCTTTACAAGGTAATGTGCCCCCATTAGCAATCATGACTTCAAATTTGGAGTAAGGATAGATAAAATAATCAACCTATTTAGTGATCTGAGGGTCAATAAATGTATGAGTGCTACCATAATAAATGAGTATTGTGGGACGTAACTTCTTAAAGTAATCGCTAAATCACATGGTTTATGGGGTGGCGAATCTTATTAAGGCATGGATAGAGATATTTGGTTGGTCTTCTTGGTAAGCATGTTCCACAATTGGTTGAGCTTCTTTTGGATCATCTATTATATCTTTAACATCTTCCCATTCTTTAGTTTTAGGTGAAGAGTCCACATCCAATAGGTAGATATTTTGCTCAACACATCGATGCTTCTAAGTGGATTTTTCATCACAATTATAACATAGTCCTTTTTATCTATAGGCTCACATCTTTGCTTTAGTCAAATGCTTGATAGGAGTGGTTCTAGGAGTTGGTGTTGTTTGAGATCATTATGGAGTTGTATTTCTGAATGGAGATAAATTGGATTTGAATTATTGTTGAGTTGTGATCTTATCCTCTACTAACTTAGCCAACCCTAAGGCTTCCATCATCATATTGGGCTAGAACATTTTGACCTCAAATTGAATTACATTCTTCAATCAACTGATAAAGCAACTCCTAAATAATTCATTGGATAATCCCTTTATATGAATGGCTAGTATTTCAAATTCTATTTGATATTCTCTCATGGTTCTTTTTTGGTGAAGTTTAGTGATTGGTCTTGTGAAGTCATCAAAATCATTAGGGCTAAACCATTACAAAATAAAGGTGCAAAAATCAGTCCATCTTGACTCATCATGAGCCTTGGTATATTTATGATATCATTGAAGGGCTTCACGTTTTAAGTGAAAGGATGCAAGCATAACCTTGTTGGAATTAAAAGTATTATGTAGACTAAACTATTGTTCTACCTAATAGATCCATCATATCAAATTTGCACCATGGAATTGAGGATAATCAATATTTATCATATGAAAATTACTAAAAGAATAAAATATGGTGCCAAAAGAGGACTCTAGATGTCATCTGTTGTTTAAGGTGGTATGTTAAAGACTGAGGCCAAGAATTTTTTCACCAAGATCTTTGATGTGTGTCTTGAGGGTGTTAATTTAATCCACCATTTTTTTTTCTCCTATTCAAGTTAGTACCATGACCTAAATAAGATATTTTATTTTTTAATGGGTAGGAAAACTAGAGTTAAGACATGTTAAGGGAAGTTTATGATTTCGGCAAATCAAAAGGGGTAAGGTACTTTTACTAATTTTTTTCATAGTGGGAGTATGATTTCAAAGGTGAGGGAAATTTCAAGAGTGAAAATGGAAAAAATAGAAAATTTACCAAAGAGAGACAAAGGATTAAAAAAGGGAGATGAACACTATGGAAAAATTTCAAAGCCAACAGACAAACGAAAAAAGTTATGGCAAAACTAAAAAAAAGAGAAAATTAAGATTTGCAGGAATTAGGAGTGGAATCGAGATATGGGACCTCAAGTAAGAAAATGTGGAGAATGGAATTTTAGGTGTCTAGATAAATTTTGAGGATCAATGGGGCTATAGATGGAGAGATATGGTAAAAAAATGAAAAATAATTTAGTAATTTTTTTAGATTCTATTTTCTATCTAACTAGAAGTCCTCTAAGAGCTGTTTGATACTCTGCAAATATTTTTTTGAAATTGATAGGATGAATATTTTCCATTTTCTAGTTTCTATAAAATGTCTAGCTACAAGTCCTCTGATAGTCTTCAAATAGTCTATTGCTAGTTGATTTTTTTGATAGTCTGCTAGAAATATTCTAAAATTAATGGAAATAGGCCCCAAGTTTCAATGGCTACCTAAGGGTTTAAGGATATCTCTTTGGCCACCAATGCTATCTAAGTGAGTACCACTCTCTAGAAAATTTTTGGCCATGGGTTTACCTCTAAACAATAGATCTTGGTTTTCCTCACAGATAAGAATTAGTCAATCAAGATGGGGCTATTGCTCGTTTCACTAGTAAGTCCTCTTAATGGGCTAGCTACTTTGGGGTTCCTATGGCACTCTTCATAATGAGTTTTAGGGCTTTCAACCAATCACTTCCTATAATTATGTGGATAGGTTTTTACCTTGGTTTGATATAGATTATTATGATATATAAAAATACTTAAATGAATTATACGGTGAAATAGAAAAAAACATTTCCAAAAAAAAATTTAGCCTTGGAAAGTGCTTTGATACCAGATGAGAGGATCCTTCCTGAAAAAGTTAGAAGATAATTGTAAATACATAAAATAAACTATGAAAATTAACAATATATTAACTCAAACAAGCAAAATTGAATTACAATGACTAAATTGTAGAATCATTGGCCTCTTCGAGGGGGAAACCTCTTTTGAGTAAGCTCAATACAATAAATTCATGGATGCCTTCATTGGGCTCAACACTTACTTATATACTAAGTCTAATTCAAGAAACTACTACTTCCCATGAATGTGAGATAAAACAAAATGCTTGCAAAATGAATTACAAATCATATGCATCTATAACAACTATTATACTAACAAAGTAAAGAGAAGGGGTAACATAGTATCCTAACAATGGAATGCTCTAAGACATTATATAGTGGATGTTTTCTCAGAGTATACTATATACAATGAAGTATTTATATGGTTTTATAATTATACTCAGGAATTTTAAATACTTATATATACATGGTGTATATTACATGATTGTTGACTATGTTATAAATTAGAATGAGATTATGCCCCACACACACACACACACACACACACACACACACACACACACACACATCTATGTTATGTTTGAAAACATTTTAATCATAACTGTGTGAAAATATATGCTTGTATATATTTAATGGTGTACAAAATCATTAAAATAAGTTATTTATTAGTTTAAAATATAGAGCATATTATGATGGTTTAGATTGGATTTTGTTTTATATGTGGAATATGAATAAATATGCAATCTTGTGTTATAATTTTATTTCTTGGGAATGAAATAACATTATGAGTTACTTTATGATTTGGTAACTGGTAGTTTTGATATGATCATACCCATATGGTATGTTATATTTAGGACTATTTTGGATTTTATTTATTATTATATAATAAACTATATGTTTTAGATTCATTACATTACATTTGATGGATTAAATGAATTATTTGATATTTCTTTAATTAGCATGTTTTATCAACTAAAGGGAAATATTTTAAATGAATCTATTGGTTTTTATATCATTATATATTTTAATCGAGTCTTGCATTCATGAATCTAAATAATTAGTGGATGGATTCTGATGACTTAATTAGAATCATAATTGAAAGATGACATGTAATTCGATTGAATGGTGTGTATGAAATTGAATGATCCTAGAGATCATTAATTATTGAAAACTTTGGCCAAAATAATGTTTATAATTAAACATTATCATTTCATATGTTGATATAATTTTCATATTTGTGCGATACATGTTAGAATAAATTTTTTTATGATGCATATTATGTATCATATATCTTCAACATATAGGTTCTAATTTTTCACTCTGGATTCTTGCACCATCATTGTCTACCAATCTATGAAGGGAGGTCCATCCCCTTATTGGGAGATAGTACATGGGATCTATGGTCTATGGTTAGTGTGGAAAAGTGCTTAGATGATGCTCTCCCTCATAGCTAGAGTACTATACTAAGGACTACACTTGAGATTATAGATTAATACTTGAGTCATGGAGACTCATGATCTATAAAGATTTGTATCATGTTTTATTATTTGAGATATTATTTATTATTAAAACTATAATATGTACTCAATATACTTTTATAGTAGTGGCTATAATGATATATCAGTTGTGGTTGATTTTATACTATTTAATTAAAGATTTAGATGTAATATTTATCATTTACTCAATATTGTTCATGATTGTTATATATGTTCATGGTGATCTTTAGCTAAGTGGATTATCTATAAACCTACTAGTTAAATAATAAATTAAGTTATTAAATATCACTAATTACATTTCTCGTGGTGAAATTTGTAAGATGAATATGTGTATTAATTTAATTTTTAACTATATTTTGGTAAAACCTAGTGGAGTTTTTATGTTATGGTATTAGAGTTGAGGTTCAAACTCTAGGACTTAATGTGTTTGATAACAAAAACTTATGCTCTTGATAAGAAGGAAGAATAATAGTGTGCACTAGACTAGGAGGTGAGGGTAATTCAAATATTAAACACCCTATTGATCCAAATCATTTTGCCACTGATCAAGCTGTGAAGTTGGACCAAATCCTAACTAACATACAAAAGTCTAGGGACCAAATCATAGCCCTAGAATAATAAGTGCATGACCATGAAGAGGATAATTCTTAAGAGGAACATGAAGAGAATCTTGATGATCAAGAACATCTTCAAGAGGAGAGGTATGAGGAAGTGCCATAGAATGTGAGAGCTCAAGTAGTTGCAGAGTTGGTATTAGATATGAAAAAGGTAAATCCACCCAAGTTTGATAGAACTATATTAGGATATGGAGCTGAAGTGTGGCTAATAGAAATGGATAAATATTTTGAGATTCAAAATTATTTTGAAGTCATGAAAATAGTTTGGAGAGATTATCAGCTTGTTGGTGAAGCAAAAACTTAGTGGGAAAATAAGAAGCTCAATATGAACCTCAACTCAACCAAAACCACCTGGGAATAGTTTGTGACACTATTTAGGTCATGATGGCTTTCAAAACTATACTTTAAATAAAAATTTATGGATTTTTAGAATATTAAGGGGATTTATTAGTAAATGAATACTGGGAGCAATTCACCAATCTCCTTAAGTATGCACCTCAGTATTAGGTAGATGAGAGGTTTAGAATTAGGAAATTCATCATGGAATTAAAACCCCAAATTGGTTGTGAAGTAGATGTGCATGGTCCATCTACCATGGATTAGGTATTTGAAAAAGAAGTTAAGTAGGAATAAAAATTGATATCTCTTTCCCAAGTCAGAGATAAGTTTAAAAAGAAGTTTGTAAGTTTTAAACCAGATTTCAAAAATAAGAACTAGAAATATAGGAGTGGATACTCCAAGAGTTAGTTCAAGAATTAGAATGTCACGTTTAATAGTGGTTAAGAAAATATTAAAATTGGTAATGGTTTCAATGGTTATTTCAAGGGAAACCAATAGTCTAACAATAAAGGGCTAGTTAGAGGTTGATTCATATGTGGAGGTGGCCATTTTTCTCAAAAATGTCCTTAGGATAAGTAAAAAATGAGGGCTTTGATTATTAGCAATGTACATTCCAATAACAGATTCATGTTGTTGTTGATAATCATCAGACTAAATATCAAGATTTCCCTAAAAAACTATCATGTATTTTATTTGATCATCCAATTTATATTTTGATTGACACAGGAGATATATAATGTTTCATTTCTCCTATAATTCTTAGTAGATTGTCTATAAAATATGGAGTTATGGAAAATGCATGGTTGGTATAGTATGGGAATGAGTCTAAGGTCAAAGTTGATAAGTGTTTAGTTGAAGCAGAGATTAAGTTGCCTAAGTTTACTATAGTAATAGATCTTTTTACAACACCATTAGGGTCATATAATGTGCTCTTAGGAATCGATTATCTTGTAAAGCATAAAGCTAAGGTTGACTATTATCTGAAGAAGGTTGAGTGTCAAGATGATTTAAAAAATTAGAAAAAACTTTAGGGTGAGAAATAAGAGTTGAAGCTAAGGTAGATTTCTATAATTTAACTCAAAAAATCTCAAATAAAGAGATGTCAAGAATTTATCATTAATATACATGAGATGGATGAGTCTAAGGAACCATATATCAAAGATTATACTTTTCTAAGAAACTTTCATGATATGTTTCTAGAAGAATTACTAGGATTGAGACTCAAATGTGAGTTTGATTTCTTGATTGATATCATACCTAGATCAGAACTATAGTCTAAGGCACCATACAGAATGATAAACAATGAATTAGTTGAGTCAAAGGCACAACTTAAATATTTTTTGTTAAAAGGGCTGATTTGACTGTGTGTGTCACCATGAGGTGAACCAATTATCTTCATTAAGAAGAAGGATGGAACTCTTGCCTATGTATAGATTACAGGATGTTGAATAAATTAATGATCAAGAACATCTATCCATTACCACACCTTGATGATCTCTTTGATCAAATCTGAGGGGCAACAATGTTTTTTAAGATTGATCTTATAGTAGGGTATCATCAGTTGAAGATCTGTGAAGAAGATATTTTTGAAATATCATTCAGAACTTGATATGCACACTATGATTTCATAGTGTTACCATTTAGATTAACAAATTCTCCAATAAAGTTTATGAATATTGTGAATAATGTGTTAAGATAATACTTGGATTGTTTTATTTTGGTCTTTTTAGATGATGTCCTCATTTATTCCAAGGATGAGGAAGAATACCTACAACATCTAGAACTAGTTTTGTAGCATTTTTAAAAGCACATGTTGTATGACAAATTTTATATGTACATTTTTCCAAAAGAAAGTGAAAAATATGGGACATATTATCTTTGTAGATGGTATTTTAGTGGATCCAATAAAGATAAGAGTGATAATAAATTGGATGACCCTAAATAATGTGTATGAGGTAATAAGTTTAATAGGATTAGTAGGCTACTATAAGAATTTCATTCTAAATTTCTCTAATTACCTCTCTTCAGTTTAAGAATCAAAGTTTTGTCTAGTCAAATAACTGTGAGGTAGCTTTTTAGGAACTGAAAATGAAGCTTACTTTAGCACCAGTGTTAAGATTTATTGATCCTAATGGTCAATTCTAAGTGATCATCAATAAATCTAGGGATGGAATTAGAGGATTTATTATGTAGGATGGATCAGTGGTAGCCTATGAGTCTTGGAAACTAAAGTTGTATGAGGTGAAGTATGCCCCTCATGACTTGTAAATCGTGTATGCTTTATAATTTTTAAGGCATTATCTATTGTGGAAACTATTTGAGCTCAAGACTGATAACTTGGGATTCAAGTACATATTCACCCAATTGAACCTAAATACTCACCAAAGATGATGATTAGAGTTCTTATTTGATTATGATTTTGATATTAATTATATCAAAGTCAAGGAGAATAGAGTAGTTGATGCTCTAAGTGACAAAAGGTACATAGATACCATGGCTACTATTAGGAGTAATTTTTTAGATCAAGTAATCAAATTATCTTTAGGAGATGAATTCTATGATTAGGTTAGGAAAGCATTATTTGAGAATGCTTAGAATCCTCAGTATAAAGGATTCAAGATAGAGGGTGATAGTCTTTTATGGTATGATGATAGGATCTATGTGACTAATAGAGAGAATTTGAGGAGTACAATGATAAAGGAATTATGTAATGCCCCATATTTAGGACATCAATGCATAACCAAGCTCATGGTTGAACTCAAACCACTATATTTTTTGAAATGAATTAAGAGAGTTACAATAGATTATATGTCTTGTTATCTAGAATATTATCATGTGAAAGATAAATATGTGTATTCGATTGGATTGATATATCCACATGATATACCAAAATGCAAGTGAAAGGTAATTAGCATGGACTTCATCCAAGGGTTACCATTATCATGGAATATACATGATATGATCTTGGTAATAGTTGGAAAACTAACCAAGGTATCCCAATTTATACTAGGTAACTTGATAGATGATGCACCTATGCTTATGAAGAGATTCATAAAGGAAGTGTATCAATTACATGGTTTTATAGAGAATATCATTTCAAATCAAAATTTGAGGATGAATTCTAGATTTTGGTTGACTCTAAATTCAACTCCGGGTAGGTCATTGAATTTTAGCACTACTTATCACCACAAACTAATGGATAGACAGAGTGAGTTAAAGATGTTTTAAAATATCTCCTTCATATGTATTACATGGATAAATAATATAAGTGGGAGGAGTAGCTTCTATTGGCTGAGTTTGATTATAATAAATCATACCAATTAGCATTAAAGATGCCTCCATTTGAGGCATTGTATGGAAGGAGGTGTTGAACACCAATCAATTGGGATAAGTTAGAAGATAGGGTAGTATTTGGACTTGAGATACTTTCAAAAATGGAAGATCAAGTTAGGACAACTAGGTATAGGTTGATTGAGGCCAATGATAGATAAAAAAGCTATGATGATCTGAAGAGAATAACTAGGTAGTTTTCTGTAGGTGATAAAGTGTTTCTTTGGGTTAAGCTTAAAAAAAAATTATTAAATTCAGTAAGTCGATGAAACTTTCATTGAGATATGTGGGACCCTTTGAGGTTTTTTAAGTGGTCAATCATGTAACATAAAATCTTGCATTGCCACCAACTCCAACTCTTTTATATAATATCTTCCATGTGTCTTATCTTAAAAAGTATGTTGTTGATCATTCACATGTATTGGATTGGAATGATTTACAATTTTTGGATCCTAGGGTGGTCATGGTAGAACCAATAAAAATAATTTACACCCGCAAACTCAGTTTTCATAATAGCGAAGTGTCATAGTGTAAGGTCTAGTAGGACTAATATTATGAAGATAGTGCCACTTGGGTAGACTATGATGAGTTTTATAGGGTATTTTCATATTTGTTTACTTGATTTGCTTCTACATATTATATTATTTTATGTTGAATGATGTTTGAAATTTAGAACTTGTGTTTGAATTGATTTCATTGAGATGATGACTATTTTTATGGGGGAAGGATGTCACATCCTAATTTTTCTCTAAACTAAAAAACCTATTTGATTAATGGATTATTATGGTTTTTAGTTGATTAACTAATGTTTGATTAATATTTATGTCATATGCTAATTATGGGAAAGTTATATGTTGATTAATTTATATGATTGGTTGTTATGAGTTAGCAATACTTTTTTCTCTATACATTATGATCATATTTTTTAATTATACAACATTATTTTATGGATATAATTATGTTTTAGGCTAACTAAACTCATTGTTGTGAGGTGAATGCAGGATATATCCATCCCTTAGAGTGTGACAAAGGAAGATCATCATTAGAGAGGGTGGTTTAGATGGATAATTTAGGGGATGATAAAGAAAAAAACTAGAAACCCTTCCACACACCACATAATATATCATGTTTTGTAATTAATTGTTTGATTAGATTGTTGAAGTATGCATTTTTTTGTATTTGAATGCCTACTATGATATTTTGAGTTCTCATATCATTTTAGATGATTGTGTGATTTCACTAATCTAGTTGTTATTGATGTTATTAGTTAGTATATTTGATAAATTTGTACCTAACTAGTTTAATATAATTTATTGTAGTGTTGTACATAGTTAAATATGTGTTTATCAATGCTTGTTTGAATTCTTTGTTAGTAATAATAGATTTATGCTATTGCTTAATTGAGTCAAAATTTTTGTGACTATTTACGTTTAAATATTAATTTTATCATTTTAATAGTACTATAAACCTATAAAAGACTTAATGGATTATAAGCTCTTTATTGCATATTAATGAATGATTTTGGCATGGTGAAATTATATTTGTGTTTTGACTTTATAATACTGGGCAATAAACATAACATAATTCAAGGAGTTATAGAATATTATCATTGTGAAACTATTATACAAATGTTATTGTGTTTTTCAAATTGTATGCTAAAGCCTATGTATTGTTATTTAAACCTAGAGGGTTATCTAATATTCTTTTTAATACATATTTATTTTAACCATGCTATATAGTCATTATACTAATTAGTTAATATTCGAATTTGCATGGAAAGAAAGGATTAGTAAACTAGTCAAGGCTCAACTTTGCATGATATAATATAGAGGATTATGACTTATTTTTTAGTCAATTTTGTGAAGTCAATGTTAGAATTATGTTAAGTCAATAGCATGCATATTTTATAAAATATATTTAATGATTATTTTATTAAGATTTTGGGAATTTTTGATATGATTAGGGTTTCTAATCACTCATTTACTTTAATTTAATCATCATTCTTATGAAAATCATGATGGGAATTTTGTTATAGATTGCAAGAAAATGGTGGCAGGATTTAGCTTAGTGGGGGTTTTGTTGAGCTATTTTTTTAATACATATTTTTAGTCAGTTTGTCCTATCATGAATTAAGGAGAGTAAGGTGATGGATAAGAAGAAAATAAAGAATAATAAGGCTATGAGGCATGATATAAGACATTTTAGAAGTAGCAGATAGTAAAAGAAGGAGGATAATTCAAGTTAAGGAAGAACAATAATTATGATTTCCTTGGCATAATTATTAGGTCTATTTTATTCTTATAATTCCTATGTGTGTAATGTTTGATGGATTTTTGAATTGAAATTTTTATTGGGTTTTTCATTTGCTTTAATGTTATGGAAATTTTTAAATGGTTGTATGTAGGTCCTTGTGGAGGGCTCAACCTCTACATAAACCTACATCTAACCCAAGGGAACCTAAGGGAATTGGGTAGAGCTGTAGGAATTGCCATGGTTATTTAGGCTATAATAAAGCTCTATCTTAAACTCCTTTTGAATTTGAAAATACATGTTACATCATGGAAAAATTATTTATTTAATGGGTATATTATGAGGTTTGACATAGTTTTGTTATCAAACCAATTTAGACATATATTCATTAAGGTATTTAAATAATCTATATTAGAATTTTGGTTATATGAGGTCTTGATTGCATATCAACCTATTTTTATTTTAGGTTTAGATCAATGGTTTTATTTATATAAAATCGAATGTGTAGACACACACACATATGTATATATACATGTCTATGTATGTATGTATGTATCATCAGTTCAATATGAGTATATACATTAATTATAATGTATATACTCAGAATGAACTGATGATACATACATACATACACACATATACATACATATTTATACTCTATAAATTTAGGGATTTCAAAGGAAACTATATATAGGGTACCTGTATAGATGAATTTGAGGTTTTGATTTTGAATGGAATTTTATTGCTTTAGTTTTCAAATGAATTATTTATATTTTAAACCTAGAGCATAATATTCATATTCAACTCTATTATAGATGTCGTAACATGTATACTTATATATGGATTTGGAAATAAAATGGTTAAAGCCATAACATATAGCCTAGGTACATGTAGGTGAATGAACATACTATAATTTGTGCACTCAACTTTATGCATAGATATATACATGTAGATGTTAAAGTTGAAATTGTAGGTTTAAGATTCTTTTATATTCATTATATTTGAACTATGTATATGTATAGCTATGACTATGTATTATTAATTATTCTTATTTATCTATGGTTTGAGTAAGAGTCTAGCACAGTTGGTGAAAGACAGGGTATGCAATTTTATATACGCACACACACACACACACACACACACACACACACACACACACACACACACACACACACACACACACACACACACACACACACACACACACACACACACACACACACACACATATTAAAGGGGTTTATGTGGTCAATTCTGAGTTGTTATAATAGAATTCCCAAGATTGGCATAGTCAGTTGAGTGTATGTATTTGATCATGTACATTTAATTTCAATTTCAATTTAAATCAATTGAATTGAGATATTTGATTAAAAGGATTTGGTATAAATGGTTGACTATGTGTATAATGAAAATTGCATGAAATTCTATGTATTTGATATATCTAGTTTATAAAAAAAAATATAGGGCTATTTTGTTAGTTGGATATATACTTAGAGTATAAAAAATACTCTAATAAATTAGACAATGAATGTCTTCTTAGAGTATACCATATAAAATAAAGTATTTTTATAGTTTTGGAATTATACTTGAGAATATATATATATATATCTGTGTGTGTGTGTGTGTATTTACACACACACACACACACACACACACACACACACACACACACACACACACACACACACACACACACACACACACACACACACACACACACACACACACACACACACACACACACACACACACACACACACACACACATGCACACACACACACACACACACATATACATGCATACATGTATGGTGTAGAATACATGGTTGTTGATTATGTTATAAATTTGAATGAGATTATGCCATATATATATGTGTACATAACTATGTTATGTTTGAAAACATTATAATCATAATCATGTGAAAATGGATGATTGTATATATTTAATGTAGTATGAAAGCATTAAAATAAGTTATTTATCATAATAATAAAAATTACATATATTTAATATCTAAAGAGAGTTTTTGTGAGGATGGTGACGAAGGCAATAATGGTAGACAGTATGAGGGGTTGGTAGTAGAATGTTTTCATAAATAAGAGGCATCTAAGGGGAAGGGTGTGTAAGTATCAATGGTGGGTTTAGAATATAAAGGAGATTATAATCATAGAAGCTAGTGTGGAGTAATAGTGAGTAGAAAGGTGGAGTCAGTAGTAGAAGAGTAGAGTTTAGGGCAAGCTAGGAGGAGAGGGGACCAGAGGTTAGTAAAAGACCTGTCACGGGAAGATTGAAAAAGAAAGCTCAACATATCAACTATAAATATGTTAAATAGTTATAAATAGATTTGGAGATTTAGGAATATGTTTTAGGGTTAGAACAATAGGGTTTGAATAGAGGTTTTTCTATTAAAGGTTTTGCCCTGGGGAAATGGCATTCAAAAGTTTTAGCTGGGGTGGCTAGGGTTTCCAAAACTTTGGTTTATCCCTCTTATATTAATTTTTTAAATCCATTTCATTCTTATGAATAATTTTATGAAGAGATTCGTATCAGGACTCACCTTGATTCACATCCTTGTCTAATTCCCAAAAGTTAGATCTAGGCAAAAAAGTTCCCAAAGGAGGAAGTAGAAACTATGGGAGGTTCTAAGGGGATTCAAAATATAGAAAATACTCATAAGAGAGCATTCAAAACAACATTTTTAGGTTATGTTACCCTATTTTTTATGATTCTCCTTCATTATGGGAAATTTTAGATTCTGAGCTCTCGAATATTAACAAAGAAAGGGGTAGAAAGTCAATGATTGGTAGGTGTGTAGGGAAATGACCATCTTGGGAAGTTTTTTTTTCAATGGTAGGATAGAACCTAGACCTATATTCAATATACCTCTATTTCAATAATATCAAATGTTTTTTCCTTTCTTCAGTTTCTCCTTTTTAAAGAGAGAGAGTTTGTATGGTTGAATGGTCCCTGGTTTATAGGTAAATAAGGGGTATTTTTTTTGCCCTTGGGTACCCTTTTTTTATCTTGGTGACTTCATTATTTCACAATCTCTGATATGGATAAGTTTTTATAATATACCCTTAGCCTTTCATGATCCTAGTCTTTTCAAATAGTTAGTTGGAAAGTTGGGAGGTTTTGTAAAACTAGATAATTCTATTGAGACTAATCTTAGTTTTGTTAGAGTGTGTGTATTAGTTGATCTATCCAAACCTCTACATCAGTGTATTTAGATTTCATCCTCTCATGGTTTGTGGACTCAATATATTAATTTTGAAGGTCTTCCATTCAAATTCTTTAGGTGTAATTAGAGAGATCATAATATTACTTCTTATCTAGAGAACAATTTCAAATAATACAAGGCTTTGATTTTGTAGAAATGGGTAAGAAAGGTGGGCTATTTGAAATGAGATTTGGTTTTATATCTATAAAAAATAAAAAATCTAATTCTACTAAGAATCCTTCTCTAGTAGTCTTTCAAGAGGTTCAAGTTAATCCTTAGAAGGGGATAATCCAATGGTGGTAGAGGTTTTGATTAATATGGATACGGGACAACATTATTCTCCCAAGCTAGAAGAGGAAGTGGCAATTAAGAAAATTGGGTCAACATGTGTAGAATTTCATTCTCCTCTAATGGAAAGTCCCCAGTAGAAATAAGCCTAAAAATATTTTGAAGTAGAGGAAGGATGGGAGGAAGAAGAAGAAGAGTTGGATAATAGGGTGTTCTTATCTATTACTTAGATACCTAGTGATATAATTAATCCTAACTTTGGTAAGAAAGGTAAAAGGGGCAAGGAAATGGAAGCAAAGAGACTCCAACTACATGCTAATAATTCCATTAATGGATGCACTTAATGGAAAATGGAATCATTATTTTCTAGTAGGAGCAAATGAGTGTTGGTAGCTAAAGGTTGAACCAAAGATGGGCTTCGAGGTGTTTTTAAGTCTTGGATAATTAGTATTATTTTTTTATTTAGTAGTTAGGTAGAGGTTAATTTGGGTTAAGATTTACTTTTTGGTAAAAATCTTCTCATTATAACAAAGGTTTTCTTATTTTGAGGGTTGATTCTAAATTATTGTAAATGTTTTTTGGAGATTGGACCTCCTATTGTGTTCCAGAATTAGTTTTAGCTCCGGTCATAAAAAATAGCATCTATCTAAAAAAAATTTATTTATGAATTTAAAATATAGAACATATTATGATGTTTTGGACTAGATTTTATTTTATATGTGGAATATGAAAAAATATATAAGCCTATGTTATATTGTTTGTTTTGAGGATGAAATATCAATATAAGTTACTTTGTGATTTAGGTAATTAGTAGTTTTGATATGATCATACCCAGATGATATGTTATATTTAGGACTATTTTTTATTTTATTTATTATTCTATAATAAAATAGATGTTATGGATTCATTACATCACATTTGATGGAATAAATGAATGTATTTGATATTTCTATACTTAACATATTTTTATTAGCTAAAAGGAAATTTTGGAATGAATTTATTGGTTTTTATATTATTATATATTTTAACCAAATCTCACATTCATGAGTCTAAATAAGTAGTGAATGAATTATACTGGCTTAATTAACACCATCAATTCAAGATGAGGTGTAATTTGATTAAGTGGTGTGTATGAAATTAATTGATCCTAAAGATAATTAATTATTAAAACTTTGGCCAAAGTAATGTTTATAATTAAACATTGTCATTTCATATGTTGATATAGTTTTCATATTTGTGAAATATCATATTAGAATAGATTTATTTATGATACACATTACATATTAGATATATTCAACACATGGGTTTTGGTTTGTCACTTTGGATTCCTATAACATCATTATCTACCCATCCATGAAGGGAGGACCATCCCCTTGTTGGGATATAGTGTGGGAGATCTATAGTCCATGGTTGGTGTGTAAAACTAATTGGATGATGCTCTCCCTCCTAGCTAGAGTATTATACCAAGGACTACACTTGAGATTACAGATTGATACTTGAGTCGTGGAGACTCTTGAGTCATGGAGACTCATGCTCCATGGAGCTTTGTATCATGTTTTATTATTTGAGATATTATTTATTACTAAAAACTATAATATTTATTCATTATACTTCTACATCAGTGGATGTAATGTTGTATCAATTGTGGCTAAATTTGTATTATTTCATTAATGATTTAGATGCAATATTTATTGTTTACTCAACATTGTTCATGATTTTTACATATGTTCATGGTGATCCTTAGCTAAGTGGATTATATATAAACCTATTTGTTAAATAATAAATGTAGTTAGTTGAAGATCACTAATTAGATTTTTCATGGTGAAATTTGTAAGATGAATATGTGTAATCAATTTAATTTTTTTACTATATTTTGGTAAAACCCAGTGGGGTTGTTACAAGGGTCATGACCAATATGGATTTATTAAATCTAACTAAGGGATATATTATCATATAATATGTCTAGAGAGGGTTTCAAATCATATAGTCAAGAAATACCACACCATAACCCTAGTTAGGTCTTGATATTCAATGTAATAATAAAGTAAATCTAATCTAGTGATCACCTAAGGTTGTGGCACAAATGGGGGATAAATATAAATAATAGACATGCAAATTAAATATATACTCAAGCCAATGTAGATATTATCCTAAGCATGGAGAGACAATACATTCATTAGCCATTATACATGGAAATATATCTACTAACAATAGAAAATTAAGAGTTAGGAATACTTACCTTAAAGATGAACCTATTGAGCTTCAACCTCTCCCTTGGCCAATGGTTTTTATGTATTTTTGAAGAAAATAAGGATGGAAAATAGACTATAGTCTAGCCAAGGACCTCCTAGTGAATCTAAACCTTCATAATATAAAGGTTTTCATTCAAGAAGCATGAAACCCTAAGCAATGACTCCTCAAGTAGAATGCTAAAAAAGTAGATAAATAAGCACAAATGAAAGATTATCTCTATTTGAGATGGGTTGAAATTTGTGTATATATATCCATATTTGACCTTCAACCCTTCCAAAATTTTAGCCAACATAATTGGCCCAGTTGACCTAGTTAGTTATAAAATAGAGTTGCTAGGTCCCAAACTAATTTGATTGGATTAACTTAGTCCCATAATGTGCCCAATTCTTATAACTAAGATAACCCAATCGAATACATTCAATGAAGTGGTAAAAAGGTGTCTTGGCTTAGGTAGGGGCTATTTGGGGTGATAAATTATTTGGAGAAGAGTGTAATGGAGGTGTCAAAGCTTATGGAAATATATAATAGGGGGTTTTATTGGTTTTTTGGTGGAGGTATAGGGAAAAAAATATTGTGAAGAACCAAAGTCCTTCCCACTCATTTCCTAATGCACCCTTTAAGGCATGCACTTAGAGAGGTTGAGAATCAATGGGTTCTTACGAGAGAGAAAACATCAATAATTTATAACGTTTAAACATATTATGAGTATACATATGACCCACACAAATCTCATCGTGTGTCATTTAGTTGTATTATGGGATGGTACTTTGAGAAAATACATATAAAAAATGCTCAGCTAAATAAATTATAGTGTAAAACAATAACTGAAATGATAAGGAAATGATTGAATTAAACAAGTAATATATACATACCTTGACTTACCTTTATTACTAAATTTTTTTCTATTGTATTTGTATTTTTTATCATATAGGGTGCATAGACTGCTTTGGACAACCCCTAAGGATTCAAAACTAAAGAGAAAAAACCAAGAAATGCAAGGAAGTTAAGAAAACCTAAATGTGTAGGCATCGTGCACTTAGAAATTTGGTAAGATAGGGTGAAAATGTTAAGTTAGAACCAAAATGACCAAGCCCAAATTAATTTTAAATTAGGTAACTAAAAATCCAAATATACTAAATGAATGAAAACCTTGAATAAAAGCATTTCTTAAGTAATAAAAGTGGTAAACTAAATCAAACCAAGGACATGTAAAATTAGTATGATAAGTCTAACATCAATGTATAAAGGAGTAATAAACTAAACTTTAGAAAAAGATGAAAAATAAAAAACAAGACAACATTGATGAGTGATAAGTAAAAATCCAAACTCACTCAATAATTGAAAAATTACATGAAATAAAAATAACATTGGTGAGTGAGAAGTAACAATCCAAACTCACTCAATAATGGAGACATTACAAAAATAGAGAAATAGATGTAAATGTCTAAAAAAAAAGAATGATAATGAATGTTTAATTTTTAAAAATTAAACCAAAGAAGTTATAGAAATGTGAAGCTATGGTACAATGAAAATAATCCATAGTCACTCAAGCATACCCTTTTGTTCTTAAGATAAATCAAACTAAAAAAAGGTAGTGATAACATGTTTGAATATGTGAATAAGAGGGAATATAGAAGTGGGGAAACAAATTTAGAGTGAAACTTGCCTGCAAAGTGGAATGAAATGGGTAGTGGGGAGATTTAGGAAAAATCAAGGTAGAAAAACTCCTTATGGAAGTCAAGACACTAAAATTAAGTTTGTCAAAATAAAATGACTTTTGACATTAAAGACTTTGAATTACTTCTCCTAACCACACAGATCTTGGGTTATCCAATGAAGTATGAATATCATCCCATTAAGGCTATATGAATGAAAATTAAAATGGATCTACCTTCACATAATGTGTTCTCCTTTCCTTAGAACCCCTTACAGAGCCACTTGTCTACTAAAAAGATTAGGTACATGCATGATAAATTAGGTAACACTATAGATAATTTTGAATTCTTCTATCCTAGTCTACTAGCCTACCATATCCTAATGAACCTTGGATCTATTATGAGGCCAATTATGGAGTTTGAGCTTAAATTAGCAATAGGAAATGTGGTATGAATCATGTCTTTTATTTTGATGTTGGATTTTTACTTTTATATTTTTGTCTTTTGATCATTGAATTTTATTTAAATGATTAAGATTTTAAATTTTTGATGGATTTTTATATTCCTCCTCTATACAGATTCAAATAACCAAACATTGGTGATAAATGTGACTTTAATTTGAAAAATTTAAACTTTGTTACTAAGAAAGAGGACTTAGAGAGCATGGTGTCTAAGATTCTTGTTTATTCATGTTAAATAAAAGTGTTATCTTGACTTCAAACTTGTTTTATCTAAAGTGGAATGAAAGGAAGGGAGATCAAAGGGAATGAACATGAAACGATTTGAATTACCTTAAATCATAAAAATGTGACAATGTGAAATGGATATAATGATAGGTAAGTATGATTCCTTATCATAATAATGTATGTAAGTTTAGGTAAACATGCTAACATATTTTGTTGTGCAAATTTTATCCATAAAAAAAACAAAAATCAAGGTTGAGAATATGGAATCATAAACTTTTAATCATTTCTTAACATTATAAAAAGAACACTCAATTTGAAAAAATAGTTTGAAGGAATGTATAGATTTTATGAGATCTTAGTCCTATCTATGTTCTTACACTAAAAATCATAAAATAGAAACCTAAGTAGGTGTAAAAAGTGGTATTTTTGAGGAATGTGTAGTCCTATCCATGGTCTTACACTACAACTCATAAAAGAAAGACAAGAATAAAAGGTAATATAATAACAAACTTATTATCAAAGAGAAAAATCATTAAAAATGGATTATTTTAAATAAAAAGGTATTCATGAGGAAGATTGGGTCCTATCCATGGTATTACAATACAACTCATGAATTAAATTAGATTATTAAATAGAAACCAAAGGATCGAAGAAGGGGACTAAGGTTTGTGTATAGAATAGACTGATGAAAAGGAGAGATCATTGGAGAAATCCTTCAAGAAGTGTTAGTTGGATAGTATATGGATTTATGAAAAAAGGAGATATTTAAGCAAAATATTTATTCAAAAATTGTGCATTGGTGGGTTCTTTGAAAACATGGCCTTCATTAGTTTGTAGATGATAAATACTAGGACCAAGAATGTCTTTAACTAAGGGCCCCACCATTTTTGGGCATTTTTTCATTCTTTTTCATGTGTAATCTAATTTGAGGACTAAATCAACAACATTTAATATTTGTAAATTTACATTTTTGTTAAGTTGTTTAGCAATGCAAGTCTTGTATTGGAAGTTATGTTGTAAAGTGACCAAGCTATTTTCATCAAGAAAGTATAACACATGAAAGTGACCTTCATGTAATTCTTTATCATGAATTATACCATGAATAGATATGCATAAATATGGGAGTTCAATTTATAATGATAATACTAATTGAAAACAATATACTAGTGAGAACAGTTCTGCTCCAATGGTAGTACGTATACTAGTATAGTACACACAAATTGTGGTATATAGATGATGGTACCAATCAGTATGATTTATCAAATAGTCTTTTGCAAGATTTTATTTATAATTTTATTAGTAGCCTCTACTTGGCCATTACATTGAGGATGGTAAGGTATAGAATTTTTTTGGGATATTTTAAATTTGGCACATAAGTGTTTCATGTCTTTGTTTTTGAAATTGCCACCATTACTAGATATGATGGTATGGGGAACTCAAAAATGGTAAATGATTTGGTTAAGGATAAATTTTAAAATAGTGGTTCTTATGACATTAATAATAAACATGGATTATACCCATTTGGTAAAATATTCGGTAACCGTAATGAGAAATACATATCCATATTATGATCAAGGTAATTTGATAATGAGGTATAATCCCTACATAGAGAATGGCTAAGGATATTCCATTGTTTATATCTCAGCTAGTGGTGAGTGGATTAGATAATCATGGAGTTGATAAGGATTACACTTTATATAAAAAGCTGACAGTGTATTTTTTTAGATTAGACCAAAATTAACACATATGTAAGCTTTTATGGGTTGTAGCATGTCCAATATAGTGACCACCAAAACTACCCCCATGTGTTTGTTCTAGGAGATTAGGATCCTCTTCTTGCATTAAACAATGGAGTAGGGTTACTTATAAATTATGGTAGTAAAATATGTTTTATCAAAACACATACTTGGAATTTTATTTATGTATTTGAGACTTTTCATGATAATCTATGTCTGGAGGTAAGATTTGTGTTCAATAAATTGGATTATGTTTTTATACCACATGCTTTGTCAAATAGTGAAAAACTTAATGTAACATTAGTAAATTGTTGGGTTTTATATAATAAGGTAATTTTATGATTTTGATAAGAAATTAGGAATCATTAAGTACTTGATGAGGGTGAAATAGAGATGATGATAAAGCAAGAGAATCAACTATGGCATTTTGATCTATTAGAATTAGTTCAATGGTAAAATAAGCAAATTATTTAGCAAGTATGGTATCCATTTGATGATATGCAATTAAATTTTTACTTTTGAATTAATAACCACCATTAACCTAGTGATGAATAAGTTATGAGTCACCCAAAGCATATAAATGTGAGATATCTAAGTCAATGGCAACTTTCATGCCTAATATTAGAGATTCATATTTGGCTATGTTATTATTGACATCAAAACTTAATCAAAATGCTAAAGTATGATCTTACCATGTGGATTTGTTAGAATATATCCTTCCCCAGCTCTTTGGAGGCATTTTACACCATCAAATTGAAGTGTCCAAGTATTTTTGTGTAAATAAATGGTAACTTCAAGTTGTTCTGAGATAACTACTTTAGGTTTAGTAGTATCAAGAGTGATATGGGTATCTACTTGATTATTTGCTTTTAGATCAATATGAAATTATGAAAATAATATTTGAGAGAGATAGATTGGTTAATACCTTTAATATAAATAATATTGTTGGTAGGGAGATTATATTGAAGGTAATTTGTGGCTGGTAAAGGTGCCACCACAAATTGGCTAGTGCTGACTTGTCATTTACCATATTTTTTGTAACAATGCGAAGGTTGATTTCCATGAATAGGACCATCCATTTGCCAATTCTATCTCTAGGTAAGAATTATTTAGATAAGAAATGACAAAGTAGATCATAATGAACAATGACAATAGTTTTGGTAGAGCATATACTGATGGAACTTTTCATCTATGAAATATATAGCAATATAATCACATTCCACTTTGGTATAACATTTTTCATAATCAATAAGTGCTCAATTGATGTAGTAGATATCATACTCTCTACCAATATCATCTTGTTGGGAAATAATTACCCCAAATGATATGGGATAGAGAAGGTCTATATAATTAAAGGATAATCATTTGAAGGTGGTCTAAGATTAGGAAGATGGATCAAATATTCATTTATACTATCAAAAGATTTTTGGCATGAATCTATCCATTCTAGAGCATTACCTTTTTTAAGAAGTGAATTGAAAAAGTATATATGGTAAGCCATTTCTAAGATGAACCATCAAATTGACCCAAGTTTTCTAAGGTTAGTATGTATTTAAGGAATGAGAGAGGAATAAGCTTATTAATGATGTCATTTATTTTAGCTGGATTGACATCAATTTTTCGAAGAGAGACTAAGGACCTTATAAGTTTTCTAGATGTAACTCTGAACACACATTTATATGGGTTAAGTCTAATTTTATATTTAATTAGTTAATTAAAAATGATAGCTAGATCTGTGAGGTGCATTGTAAAATTTTTAGATTTGGTAATGAGATCATCTACATAGGTTTCCACTATCTTGTGTATAATATCATGGAAAATGTGGGTTAATAAATGTTGATAGGTTAATTCAAAAAATTTAAGATTGAAAGGCATATTGAAATTATATTAGGTGCCCCATTATGTAGTAAATGTTTTTTTATGTTAGTCTTTGAGAGCTATGTGAACTTGGTTATAGACTGATAAATCATCCATAAGTGATAACATGTCATATTAAGTGGTGGAATAGACTATAATATCTATTGAAGGTAAGGGAAAGGTATTTTTTGGACATGTTAAGTTAAGATTATGAAAAATTAATGCATATAAGAATACCTATGGCGTCTCTTTTATGAATGGGATTGATGTTTGATACCCATTCTGAGTAGTCAACAAGTTTGATGAATTTGGTATCCAAAAGTTTAATGATTATTTGTGATATAAGGTAGAAATTTTAGGTGGAAATTTTCATTATTTTTATCTCATAGGTTTGGCATCTAGGTAAATGATGATATTATGCATGATGATGATAAGATCAATACCTATCATATATTCATATGACCAAACAAATGCTTCACTAGACTTGTCAAAGAATTAGCTAAAGTTATCATACTTTGTTGGAGGGAGTTCTTTAGAGACAATAATAGGCCAATGAATGTGGGTGTACCATATTATATTTTTGTAGTTTCTTTAATGAACATAGCATTTCTATCTTGGAAATGATATGATCATGAGGGAGAGAATAAATATGATTGTTTGTAGGATCCATGCTAGCAATGAAATGATTAAAACAAAGGGCCTTATGTGTGAAGTTTACAATTTTTGTGATATTGTCAGGGAAGCTGAGATTCTCTAACATGGAGTAGCTTAAGTATAACTTCACCACTAGGGATCATCGGTAATGGTCCATATTATTTTACATCTACTTTGAGATCAATGATTTTATTACCATTACGATCATATTCATACTATATTTATTGTACATCTATGGCTTTAATGTCTAAGGTAATTTTAGGTGTAGGTTCACTTTGAGGGGTATTAAGTTGAGTGGTGTAAACTAAATTCATGATAGGTGTGTTAGTTTGTATTAGAGATGAACCTTAAATTTTATTGAGGTGGATAACATCAATGGTATCAATGGAAGAAAGAGTTTTTAAAATATTTGGTTATGTATAAAGTGTATAAGGTTTGAGATTGGAGAGTTCTTCAAGTACCCATGTGGTGTCTAATAGTGGAGGATTAATGGGAGATACATGAACTTTAGGTTTTATTTCAATATCAATTGATATGTGAATGACATGGACATCATGGTTAAAGGCATGTATTTTGGCTAATGTCTTTCTATAGTGTTGTACATCTAAGTATCATGATTGAGCTTGGGCCAAGATATAATTATCATCATATGTGTGGGAAAAGTGCATGCATTTGTTTATATGGGAGAATTAGAAGTGGATACACCTACATTGCTAATTTTTTAAGGAGGAATTATTAAAGGATCTTTAAATAATTTGTCCACTCCATACTAATCACATGTGAAATCATCTTCTCTATAAGAAGATTCATATGTATTACATAGAGGAGGAATTTTAGTGATATCATCAATTAGAGGGATGGTACAATCACATGGAAGTAAAAGAGGAAGTCACTCTAAAATAAAAGGAGGTATTTAGTAGTATTACAAGAAATTTTTAATTAATTATATTTATCATCATCAAAATAAATTAGAGTGACTTGTAAAACTATATTCATGTTAACAAATTCAAGTAGAGGTGCACTACTAATGTATGGAATGGTTAGAATTTGATATTGTTATTTAGGGTTTGGTAGTTGTATACTCCATGGATCTGGATCATCCTCATGTTTATAGTGTTTAACATTATGGATGGATTTAATACATTGACTAACTAAGGAGGTAATAACCTGCATACGATGTGTCCATGGGTGACCTAGGATCATGTTGAAAGATAGTGGTAAATCAATAACCATGAGCTTAGTATGTACTATCTTGGGTCCAATAGTGAGTGGGATCCAAATAAAACCAATTGGGTTTTGATTTTTTTAATTTATCCTCCATATGTGATATGATTAGGTTTAAGATTATCTTTGGTATATCTAATTTTTTGTATTAACCAAAGGGAAGTGACATTAATTCCTAATCCTTCATCTAGTGAGACTTTTCAAATGAGGGTATATTTGATTTCAATTTTAATAAAGATGGGTGGAGTCTCAAAAAATAATTTCATCATTAATCATTCATTATTCAAGAAATTATATGGATGGTTTAGAATAGGTAGAAATAGTTTCAATAGAATATACCTATGTAAGTGAAGTATCTTTAGGAAGCTTTTCCAAAATCAAGGGATGGAGGTTATTCAATGTCTTGTAATTATTACATTAGAAATTTATAATGATATGGAGAAGTATGAACTAACTCCATGAGGGATATTTTACAAGGCATTGAATTTATTTATTTCAATAAATTCTAATGTGATTTAGAAGATGAAGAACTAATATGAGGTTTATGAGGTACAATGTTTTCATAATAATACGACAAGTAGATTAAGGTTCTAGTTGTGGGAGTGTTCCTCATTTAGTTTGAAAGGTATGGTAGTGGTGGTATCTTTAAGTAGTTGGTCTTCAGTTGATGGTTTTTTAGGTTTAGTGATTATATCTTTGTGAGCAAGTTTATGTCTATAATTAACCTTGGTTGCATTCACATATTGGGAATTAGTATAATAATGGTCATAGTTATCATCAATTACACAAATATATTTATTTGGATGTTGTGGGTCAGAATTAGAGAATGCTCTTTGAGTTTCGATGATGAAGGTTTGGTAAACTATTTATTTTGATAGGCTTTAACATAGTCATGATGACATAATTTGATCATATTATAATGGTAAAATATATCCCCTAATATAAAATAAGAAAAAAAATTGATAGTCCACAACATGTTTCATGAGAATGACCCAAATCAATGTGGAACCAAAATAATCTATTAGGGTCATACCATGAAGATGGAGCATTATTATAGGTGAATGGATTAGAGGGGGATAATAATTTCTTCATTTTTTGGACTATTAATGGTGTATGGGAAGTGAGTGGGTTGTCCACTTTGACTACTCCTATTTTTGTTTAAGGAGGATTGTTAGTAATCACATTAGTGGATTTTTGGAAAGATCTCATTATATATTTATGATTTGGCTCAAATTATTTCATAACAAAGTCTTGTCTTTTAGCCTAATCAATTTTGTCATTTAGATTTTATGGATAAATTTTTTTAACCTCATATTGAAGTGAGGGTGTTAATGTAGTTGTAAAGAGTTGGAATATATTATCATCATTCATGTTATGATCTACTTTATGAGCCAAAGATTTTCATTGTTTAATGAAGTCATGGTTTTATTCATAGGGTGATTATTTAACATTGATAAAATGACTAAGATAATTTTTAGGAAGGCCATTATGTTGAAATTATTTAACTGAGGCATTAACTAAATATTTTAATTGCTAGATAAAATGTTGAGGTAAGTGATTATACCATTCTAAGACATCTCGTATAAAAGTATTGACTAGAAGTTTAGTGGTAGAAAAGGTGTTTGTTTGAATCCATTATTTGTAGAGGTTACTAAATTACTTAATAAAGTATGTAGGGTATTTACTCCTATCATATTTAATAATTATATAAATATTGCAAATATCAATAGAAACAATGAAGGGCACTAAAGGTTCATTTTGGATATTTTGAAGCATCTTTTTATACATAAGGGGTTACAAAATGATATGTCCATTGTCATCGCTAAGAGGAGGAAGGATAAATTTTTAATTAGTTTGAGGTAAAATAAGAGAAGGTTGATTATTCATGTGTAATAGTTGTTGTTATATTTGCATTATTTGAGATGTATTTGTTTTTTCATAACAATCATTTATTCAACTAATTGTGCAATGATTGAGTGGTATTGATTTGTGCATTTAGATAATTAGTATTTGAATGGGGAAGTTTAGTGTTGGTATTAGGAGGAATATTGGTGTTGGTGGGAGGAGGGATGTTCCTTATTAAGGGATTTCCTATGGAGTTATTTATTAGGCTTGTGCTAATTACTCATATAATGTAATAAGGTAGTTTGGATAGGGTAGTGTATTTATAAGTGAAAAATGTATATGATCCATTAGTGTCATCATTTTGGGTAATTTGAACCATATTACAATCCATAGATAAAAGGTGAGATAAGTTTCACCACGAGTGAGTGTCCTTTTGGGTAACTAAGGTAGGAAGGAAAGAACAACCTATGTATCGTCTAAATGGATTAAGGATATCCAAGGAGATTTCAATAGGGGATTTCATGATGCTCAAAATAGGAATCTAAGAAGAAAGATAAAAATGATGAAATTTGGAAAAAGTTAGCCAAGTACTGGATGAGATTGACTAGATAGGTATTCAAAAAAAAAAGACTAAATGAGAATCTAGATGGTACAAGGTCAAAGTGATTGATTGTATTCTATAATAAGGTAAGAATAATAGTGGGTAAAAAATAGAGTTGAGCAAGTTAACTATGTTATGTGGGGATAAAAATTAAAGAGCTTTGTGGGAAACTAAGTCGAATGGGTTGAATATGTTATGTAGGAAAATAAATAGAGTAGCCTATAAGAGATTGAGTTGAATGTGTTTTATAAGTAATAAAAATTTAGAATGTTATAAATCTGGATGATTGAGTATTAATTTTATAAGAAAATAATCTAAACACACTAGCAACTAGATCAATTAGGCTGATCTAATTCACAAACCTTATATCAATGCAAACTTCCTAACCGACACCGGCAGCACTTCCGACATCGGCGACTGTCTTCAGCCCGGCTGCTTCCTCCAGGTAACCATTTGGTGTTTTCTTTCATTTCTAATCTATTCATCATTCCTGTATTCTGGCATCTTATACTTTCTCAGTCTTGCCCTATACAGGGTCTTTTGTGGACAAAAGGGGAATGGGGAGTTGTCTGGAACTGGGATGAAGAGTGGGACAATGGGAGAGGAGGATGGGCAGAGGACAGGGCCTGAGAAGGCCTTGCAGCCTCTCAAGGGGGAAGGGTAGAAGGGAAGCAGATAACAATAGATAACTGAAAGCTTAAAACAAAGAATCAATTAACAGATTTGCTTACCTCCCTGCCTGTTGAATGAAGAGTTGAAGGAGCTGTTATTGGAGCCAGGGAGGATTCTGCAAGAAGAGAACTCTGATGAAGAGCCTTTGCACCTGCTGTTGTTGTTGCACGAGGTTCAAAACGAAGACCAGACGAATGCCAAATGCCAGGAGAGTTCTGTTTGCGAGCTCAAGAGTCCAGGGGTTGCAACGGATACAGAACGGGGTCTTGAAAGCTGCCGACGCCGGCAGTCTCGCCGACGTCGGCCGCAGGGTCGCCGACGTCAACAGAGTCAGAATGGAGACAGAGGCTAAAAATAGCCTCTGCCCATTCTTGCACGCCGCCGGGTGGGGGATTGTGGGAAGAACGGTTATGAGCATGCTAAAATGGACGCGGGAGGAATATAATGGGGGGATTTTGGACAATAAATGCTAAGGGGAAGGTGGAGGGATTCAAGGGAGGATCCAAGGAGGCAAGGGTAGGGTGGAAAAGGGGGCCTCAATTAATTAAAAGATGTTAATTTTTAATTAATAAGACCTAGGTGGGTTAGGGACCAAGGAAGACTAGGAGGGAGAAAGGACCAAGGGGGAGAACCAAGGTGCAGACACGTTTGCGGTGTCTACATTTGCCCCTTTTTGTCTTGTTGGTTGTTCTAGATGAACTGCAAGACAAAAACAGGAGTTGGTTGCCCTAGAGAAAGGATGAGGTGTTCCCCCCTCAAAGCGATAGTCGAGAGAAGGGAACCGAAGATCGAGTGTCGATTTGACAAAGAAATGGATAGAAAAGAGTGAGTGAAAACGCTGCCATAGTCATGATTGCGCGTAGTCCACTTCACGAGAGGGTCAGGTCAAATTGTCGCATGGTCAAGGGTCAAGGAGTGCCAAAATTGAAGTAACCGGGCCCCAGAATTTAGTCGTCTGCTGATCGGGTCACTCAATCTAAGCGGAAGCTCCAAATGGTCGTCGTGTCCCAGGTATCCAGGGCTCAGGAAGTGCTCCCAGAAACACGAAAAAGGCCACAAGTAGTAGGGATCAACTGGCTCGCGATCCTATACTTGTGAAGGGTCAAAAATAGTCTGCGAACAATTCTGCTAACCAGCCGTGGAATAGCATACACGCAAAAACAACCAAGGCAACATTGTCTTGGAAGAAGGTTAAAGAAGAAGGAGATAGGCATGGTCGCCAATGGTCATTGGTCAAGAGGATGGATGGACGAAAGGATGCGGCCGAGCTAACCCCAGAAGACCCCATGTCAACTGAGTGCTGCCTACATAGCCCCGATGATAGGGCCTCAGGCTGATGTAGTTCTCCCTTAAAGGGAGGGAGGGTCAGAGGGATTGATTGGTCTTGGTCAAAGTCGAATGAGTGGTCGTGGACAAAGGTCTTGGTCAAAGGGTCTTGGTCAAAGGTGACGAAGTTGGGTGTGATAAGAGTCGAAGAAGAGAAGGTTTGTCCATCATAGAGATGAACAAATGGGGGTGGTCGAGCTAACCTCAGAAGATGTGGTATCTGAGTGCTGCCTACATAGCCCTTGTCCTAGGGCCTCAGACCAATGTAGTTCGGACGGTGGGTTAAAATGGTCAATGATGAGATTGGTCATGTGTCGAAATGATGAGGCTGAGATGCGGATAAAAGGATGCTACAGATGGTGTATTCTGTAGAAGTGGTCGAGAGTCTTTCATCTCTAGCAAGTTTCCATAGTCGCGATGGATGTATGCTAAAAATGAATAAAAAGTCTATTTATGCTTCAGCAAGTATTGGTTTATGCTTAACATAAATTGGGTCTGGTCGATAGTTTCCATGTGTATTGGTGTCCATGGGAACTATGCGAAATGGACAAGGATGATGCCTGATGTCATGTTGAAAATGTCGATGATGGAGTGAAAAAGTGTTGAAGTTGGCTTGGTTTAAGGATGAGTCGACAAGAGACGTGGCCAAAGCGTGACCAAAGTGTAGAGAAAAGGTGAAAGGCAAATCGCTCTTTCATTGACAAGGACCAGAAAGGAAGCATAGATAGGGGTGATTAGAACCAAAGCCCCGTTCATGCATTACGTCGTTGACTAGTGTTGAGTTAGAACGGTAATCGAATCACTTTTGACATTAAAGTGAGCTCGAAGTCCCTTGAGCCGGTGATAGGAGGAGGATAGGGTAACCCAGTGTAATAGCAGGAATAACCTTGCCCTTTTTATAGGAGACCCTGAGACAACTACAAGCCAATGTCCGTGACTCGTTTTTTGTTTGTTTTTTTTTTTTTTTTTTTTTGGCGCAGACTGATCGATGCGGGAAGCCTGCATAGAGATGTCATTTGATGTAATGGTCATGTTGTGAAGCTGATCGATGCGGGAAGCTTCTAAAATAGTTGCTGTTTATTGTCGGAGTAGTCATAGCCATCCTTCGAGGGAGTGGTCTATATTTTTGCTTGATACTGTTTGATAAGTTGGCCTAGCTGTCCTTCAAGGGATCAGTCTAGTAATACAACAATGATAGTACAGATGTCCTTCGAGGAATCAGTCTGTCTTTTTGATTTGACTTGATTTAGTGACCATGGATATGTTTTGACATCTGGACTTGGATATATTGATAGAAATGAGAGTCACGGACAAGACTGTAGAAGCTCAAGGACGCCCCTTTTATTAGGACAAAGCATCACTGCATCCTAAAAGGGTTGTAAAGGACTTGTTGAAGGGGAATAGGGTTGAAAGGAATGAGGATTAAGAGGACAAGGATTGCTCAAGGGACGAGCTCAAGTTACGTGTCAAGTAGACGAGTACGTGACTAACAGAAGAAAGGTCGAAGATGCAACGCAGAAAGGGGGGCTCAAGGTCTGATAAGTCCCTGGGCCATGCTAGTGTGTTAAGGTCTGAGTTGATTAGGAGCGGACTTGCCCCATTTGGCTCTTTCTAGATTGGTCAGATGTTGATGGTGGATGTGAAGGTGACTGATATGGTTGTTGATTGGTCGAGACTTGGTTGAAGATTGGTTGAATGGTATTTGGTTGTTGATTGGTCGAGGATTGGTTGAAGTGTGGTAAAATGTTTGGTCAAAGTTTGTTGAAGGTTTGGATCCCCCCAGTCGCTTAGGGAGAATGTTGGATAGATTAGTCAAGATTGACTGAGGCTTGGTGATTAAATGGACTGTGTTAATGTCAAATAATGGGGTCAAAGGCGGTAAAGAGACCATAGTCTGCCGTGGAGATCTCGATTTAGGCGATGAGGTTGGAGAGGCACGGGTCAGGGTTGATGTTTTGTCGAAGAGGTGGTTAAGAGGGTCCTTGGTGAGAAGGAAAGGATTTCTCCGTTGTTGACGAATGACAGCTTTGAGAGCACAACAATGCTCAGTGTCATGTCCCGGAGTATGATGATAGTTGCAAAATTTAGAGTTGTCGAACCAAGATGGCCTTGATCTGAGAGTTGATGAATGGGGCGGTGTTGAAGGTTTGTTGATGACGTGGTCGAGAAGAGAGGTGTCATTCGCTAGACATTGGCGAATGGCAACCTTGAGGGCATGACAATGCTCCGTGTCGTGCCCGAGCGTGTGATGATACGCACAAATGCGAGTGTCATCGAACCAAGGTGGTCTAGGTCCGAGAGATGGATATTGTCTGAGAGGCGGGAGGTCGAGGCGAGATGACTGCAATAGGTGCCGTAAAAGCAAGGTATAAGAACCTGCTAATGGGTCTAGATGTTTTATTGCAGTGAGGGTTGATGATGTTGGTTTAATAGGCATAAGAAGCGTTGGTCGATGGTTTGAGGGAGATATATGTTTGATGGGTTGAGGGAGTAATGGAAGCGACGTGCCTCTGTGAAGGATGGGAGTAGGCAGTACTCCTATTAAAGTGGATGGATGCGGGCCTAAGATTGAAGGCAATGATGAAGGTGGGGGAGAAATTCTCCGATGTGGTCTAGTAGCTTTTGTGAGTTTGGGTCGAGGGCCACTATTATGTGAGGCAAGGTTGGATGTGGGTTTGGGTTTGGATGTGGACGAAGGTGAGTGAGATGTAACAATCTCAGGCAAAGGGCAAGAGGAAACCGTGACTGGGTCTTCCTCGATTGAAATGGGTAAAGAGACTGGTTCTTCTCTTGGTGGAGAAGAAATAGGAGAGGGTGGCTCCTCCAGATGGCAAGAGGCAGGGATGATTATGCCTTCCGCTTGTGCTTGAGGAGTAGGCAAGGTATGGTCATTGGATGAAGGTGCGGCTAATGGTATAGGTGTGGTCAAGGCATCCCCCAATGTAGGAGAAATAGATGGAGGACTAACAGGAGAAGAGGGTTCTTCATCTTGTGATAGATGAATAGGAGAAAACTCTTCTGCCTGTGAAAGAGATTGATCAGAGATAAGAGGTAAGATAGTGTTAATCGTGTGAATGTCATGGTCATGAGGATCTTGGGTTATGGTTTGGATGTTGTTTTGAGTAGGCGGATGATTTGGAAAAGGGTGTTTGAAGATGTCGATATGTTGATTAGGTGGGGCGTTCGGGTTATCTAAAATAAGATCCCCCTTGTCGATCATGTCCTAGATTATGTTTTTGAAAGTTCGGCAGTTGTCGATGTCATGGCCTTGGACGCGATGAAAGGGACAGAAGTCGGCCTCCCTATACCATGTAGGGAGGGATTTTGAAGGGTCAAATTGAGGTGGTCGGATTGGAGGGAGATTGAGGACCCCCTGCTTGAGAAGTTTTTCCAAAACGGAAGCGTATGGTTCTCCAAGTGGAGTGTAAGAACGCTGGATATACCGTTGTTGGAATTGTTTGGTAATGCTGGAAGAAGTCGAAGGTTGGGAATAATTCGTCGTTGTTGAGGATGGTGATCTAACGACCAAAGTGTTGGCCACTCCTTTGGATTTGGAGTTGGCAGAAGAAGAAGGTCTGAAAGAAGAATGGTCAGTAGATTTTGCATTGGTATTACGCAATTTGACCTTGTCTTCTTCAAGGGCATGAAGTTTGAGCTTTCGCGCCATGATGAAAGCTTCGTCAAAAGTGCGAAATGTCTGAATCTGCAAGGTAGAGGAGATGTGGTTGGCACATGCTCGAGAAAAGAGCTCGATGAGCTCGGGTTGAGGCAAGGAGAAGGAGAGCTGGTTAATCGAGCCTCTCCAACGAGCGACAAAATCGACCACAGATTCATCGTCAAATTGTCTGATAGAGTAGAGGTCTGTGATAGAGACTTGTTTAGTGATGTTGATTGAGAAATGGTCGAGAAATAATTGAGCGAGTTGGATGAATGAAAAGATAGAGTGTCTGGCAAGAGAACTATACCAGTCAAGGGCAGGGCCAGAAAGAGACATAGGGAACGTGCGTAGAAGTAACGCATCGTCATGGGAAATAAGATAACAGGCCTGTCTAAATGCCCGTAGATGTTGTTGTGGGTCTTCCTTGCTGTGAAAGCGAGAGAATTTAGGAAGCTCCCAATGGTTAGGATATGGTCGAATAGGGACGGAAGGATGAATGGGCTCGTTGCAAATTTGTTCATATGACAAAGTATTGCTTGAACCGGAAATAGAGGCTTCGAGACTGGACATTTTATCCATCAGCATCTTGATAAGATTTGCTGACGGATTGGCGGGCTGAGCGCCCCCTAGGTTGTAAGGCGCTTGGAAGAGGTTAGAGGAGGTGTGCGACATAGTCAGTTGTACAATGTACGGATGACTAGTCGCAGGGGCGGAAGTGGAGGCTAGAGGTGGTTGCGTTATGAAGGTTGAAGGCATAAGTTGACTGGGCACCGCCAAAGGTGGTTGAATGGCGGCACTGGTAGCAAGCGAGGTGGGCACTCCTACATTTGTGGGCGTAAGAGTGTAAGGGGTCGAGGTAATCAAGTTCTGATATGATGTAGAACTTGGTTGAATTGCAGGTGGTTGAGGGGGTAATGGAACCCCGATGGAGGTCGGTCTAAAAATAGACGGGGAGGCCAAACTTTGCGTATTGGCCCTGATTGGGTTAATAGTTGAGGTGAAAGGCTGAGTCATAAAGGATTGGGTGGCGAATGGTGTGGATGTCGTCGCCACGTCACCCGAAAGGTCTCGCGTTGGGTTTCTCGCGAGATAGTTTTGGAGGGCTGCGGTATTGAGGTCCAAGAATCTCTCGAAATCTCGGTCCCCTTCAGGGATGATGGGAATTTGAGTCGGGGTCGGGGTCGGGGTCGGTCCTGTAGGAGTTCTTTCAGTCTCCGAGTGGAACTCCATGATAGGACTGGTTAGAGGCAGGATAGATGGAAGCGGCTGTTGGCTAAAGTGGTTAAGAAGAGAGTCCTGATTCCAGAAACTGTGTTTTTGCAGTTTCAGAAAACCAGATTGGAATTTTTGACAGAGAAGGGATAGGTTTCAGGCTGCTGGTTTTGAAGACAAAGGACAGTGACAGAGACCGACGTCGGTTGAAAAGCCGATGTCGGTATGAAATAAGGCCGGCGTCGGTCACATAACCGATGCCGGTAACATATGAAGCCGACGTCGGTAGAATAACCGATGCCGGTGACAGGGAAAGCCGACGTCGGTGGAAGAGCCGATGTCAGTGACTGTGTTTTCCAGAGAGCCAAAAGGTTCGTGGAAAAACAAAGAAGAAAGCGCCCTCACACACTCAAACAATCAGATGAGAAGAGGAAAACAGAGGAAGACAGACAAGCCTAAGCGATAAATCCTAGGAATTAACCTTAGAAATTTGTGGCTTATGCCTTAGATGAATGTTTGGGGAGATTGGCTGAAAAATAGGTCCTAGAAGAAGGCAGTCTAAAGATGGTTTCAGGTGTTGTTTTAGGTGCTCAAAGATCTGTGTTAGGGTCTGGTACGTGGCCTGGTGCTAAGGAGCAAGCTCCCCTCACTTCACGATTCCAGTGGTTAGCTGGTCTCGCTTAGCCAAGATATACCTCGCCTAGAGTTTATCCTCCGCCAGAGAACGGAGTGGGCTTCCCCCTTGGTGATGAAATCCAAGTAGGGTCACCGAGACGGGTAAGGTATCCGCTGGGGGATGAAATCCCAGTCGGGCCTTGTCTCAGGTAAGTTATATGTTTGTTTAGTGCATGTGAGTTGGTAGTGTAACATCAAGTGTCTAGATTTATTCAATATGCGTTTAAGTTACTAGATGTGGACTACGAAGATGCAAGCACAAGCAGAGATGAATGCAAAGTGTTTTAATGCCCAAAGTCGAAATGTGATATTGTTATGAAGATAATGTTTTGAGAAAGGGTCAAGAATATGACGTTTAGACTAGTCTAGCATGCAAAGAAGAAAGGTTTGTTTTAGTCCTTGCTTATAGTGTCATTTGGAATAGAAGAAAGAGATAAGAGAGAAGGAGCTTAAATGCACCTAAATGAATAGAAGAGAAAAGGAACCCAGGAGGAACCTAGGGTCCCACCGGGCGTGCCAGAATGTTTCTTGGGCTAATTCGCTTTCTACATTCGAAAATTTGAATAAAGAAACTAGAGAAAATGGATGAGGTTAGGAATACCTGGATGTCGACTGCGCACCGTGATCCAGACGCTTGTGAGCACTCCTCTTTGGCTGTGGAGGAATGACACCTGCAAAAGAAAGGAAAACTTGGACAAGGGGATGTTAGATAAATAGACGGTGGGTTGCCAAGCGAAAGCTTGTCCCCGAAAGTGTAAAAACTTCCTCAAAGGGAGGTCAACCCACAGATGAAAGACAGATGAAAGACTGAGAAAGTATAAGATGCCAGAATACAGGAATGATGAATAGATTAGAAATGAAAGAAAACACCAAATGGTTACCTGGAGGAAGCAGCCGGGCTGAAGACAGTCGCCGATGTCGGAAGTGCTGCCGGTGTCGGTTAGGAAGTCTGCCGACGTCGGTTACTCTGCCGACGTCGGTTGGGGAAGTGACCGGCGTCGGTCGAGGTAATGGCCTGTGGTCGGGTCTGGGACGTGTTCTGGACTGTGGACAGGTCCGGGATGCTGAGGATGTCGAGACAAAGTCTGAGGACGGGTCAGAATGGACTATGGAATGGTCTTGCCCTATACAGGGTCTTTTGTGGACAAAAGGGGAATGGGGAGTTGTCTGGAACTGGGATGAAGAGTGGGACAATGGGAGAGGAGGATGGGCAGAGGACAGGGCCTGAGAAGGCCTTGCAGCCTCTCAAGGGGGAAGGGTAGAAGGGAAGCAGATAACAATAGATAACTGAAAGCTTAAAACAAAGAATCAATTAACAGATTTGCTTACCTCCCTGCTTGTTGAATGAAGAGTTGAAGGAGCTGTTATTGGAGCCAGGGAGGATTCTGCAAGAAGAGAACTCTGATGAAGAGCCTTTGCACCTACTGCTGTTGTTGCACGAGGTTCAAAACGAAGACCAGACGAATGCCAAACGCCAGGAGAGTTCTGTTTGCGAGCTCAGGAGTCCAGGGGTTGCAACGGATACAGAACGGGGTCTTGAAAGCTGCCGATGCCGGCAGTCTCGCCGACGTCGGCCGCAGGGTCGCCGACGTCGGCAGAGTCAGAATGGAGACAGAGGCTAAAAATAGCCTCTGCCCATTCTTGCACGCCGCCGGGTGGGGGATTGTGGGAAGAACGGTTATGAGCATGCTAAAATGGACGCGGGAGGAATATAATGGGGGGATTTTGGACAATAAATGCTAAGGGGAAGGTGGAGGGATTCAAGGGAGGATCCAAGGAGGCAAGGGTAGGGTGGAAAAGGGGGCCTCAATTAATTAAAAGATGTTAATTTTTAATTAATAAGACCTAGGTGGGTTAGGGACCAAGGAAGACTAGGAGGGAGAAAGGACCAAGGGGGAGAACCAAGGTGCAGACACGTTTGCGGTGTCTACATTTGCCCCTTTTTGTCTTGTTGGTTGTTCTAGACGAACTGCAAGACAAAAACAGGAGTTGGTTGCCCCAGAGAAAGGATGAGGTGTTCCCCCCTCAAAGCGATAGTCGAGAGAAGGGAACCGAAGATCGAGTGTCGATTTGACAAAGAAATGGATAGAAAAGAGTGAGTGAAAATGCTACCATAGTCATGATTGCGCGTAGTCCACTTCACGAGAGGGTCAGGTCAAATTGTCGCATGGTCAAGGGTCAAGGAGTGCCAAAATTGAAGTAACCGGGCCCCAGCATTTAGTCGTCTGCTGATCGGGTCACTCAATCTAAGCGGAAGCTCCAAATGGTCGTCGTGTCCCAGGTATCCAGGGCTCAGGAAGTGCTCCCAGAAACACGAAAAAGGCCACAAGTAGTAGGGATCAACTGGCTCGCGATCCTATACTTGTGAAGGGTCAAAAATAGTCTGTGAACAATTCTGCTAACCAGCCGTGGAATAGCATACACGCAAAAACAACCAAGGCAACATTGTCTTGGAAGAAGGTCAAAGAAGAAGGAGATAGGCATGGTCGCCAATGGTCATTGGTCAAGAGGATGGATGGACGAAAGGATGCGGCCGAGCTAACCCCAGAAGACCCCATGTCAACTGAGTGCTGCCTACATAGCCCCGATGATAGGGCCTCAGGCCGATGTAGTTCTCCCTTAAAGGGAGGGAGGGTCAGAGGGATTGATTGGTCTTGGTCAAAGTCGAATGAGTGGTCGTGGACAAAGGTCTTGGTCAAAGGGTCTTGGTCAAAGGTGACGAAGTTGGGTGTGATAAGAGTCGAAGAAGAGAAGGTTTGTCCATCATAGAGATGAACAAATGGGGGTGGTCGAGCTAACCTCAGAAGATGTGGTATCTGAGTGCTGCCTACATAGCCCTTGTCCTAGGGCCTCAGACCAATGTAGTTCGGACGGTGGGTTAAAATGGTCAATGATGAGATTGGTCATGTGTCGAAATGATGAGGCTGAGATGCGGATAAAAGGATGCTACAGATGGTGTATTCTGTAGAAGTGGTCGAGAGTCTTTCATCTCTAGCAAGTTTCCATAGTCGCGATGGATGTATGCTAAAAATGAATAAAAAGTCTATTTATGCTTCAGCAAGTATTGGTTTATGCTTAACATAAATTGGGTCTGGTCGATAGTTTCCATGTGTATTGGTGTCCATGGGAACTATGCGAAATGGACAAGGATGATGCCTGATGTCATGTTGAAAATGTCGATGATGGAGTGAAAAAGTGTTGAAGTTGGCTTGGTTTAAGGATGAGTCGACAAGAGACGTGGCCAAAGCGTGACCAAAGTGTAGAGAAAAGGTGAAAGGCAAATCGCTCTTTCATTGACAAGGACCAGAAAGGAAGCATAGATAGGGGTGATTAGAACCAAAGCCCCGTTCATGCATTACGTCGTTGACCAGTGTTGAGTTAGAACGGTAATCGAATCACTTTTGACATTAAAGTGAGCTCGAAGTCCCTTGAGCCGGTGATAGGAGGAGGATAGGGTAACCTAGTGTAAGAGCAGGAATAACCTTGCCCTTTTTATAGGAGACCCTGAGACAACTACAAGCCAATGTCCGTGACTCGTTTTTTGTTTGTTTTTTTTTTTTTTTTTTTTTTTTTTTTTTTTTTTTTTTTTTTTGGCGCAGACTGATCGATGCGGGAAGCCTGCATAGAGATGTCATTTGATGTAATGGTCATGTTGTGAAGCTGATCGATGCGGGAAGCTTCTAAAATAGTTGCTGTTTATTGCCGGAGTAGTCATAGCCATCCTTCGAGGGAGTGGTCTATATTTTTGCTTGATACTGTTTGATAAGTTGGCCTAGCTATCCTTCAAGGGATCAGTCTAGTAATACAGCAATGATAGTACAGCTGTCTTTCGAGGAATCAGTCTGTCTTTTTGATTTGACTTGATTTAGTGACCATGGATATGTTTTGACATCTGGACTTGGATATATTGATAGAAATGAGAGTCACGGACAAGACTGTAGAAGCTCAAGGACGCCCCTTTTATTAGGACAAAGCATCACTGCATCCTAAAAGGGTTGTAAAGGACTTGTTGAAGGGGAATAGGGTTGAAAGGAATGAGGATTAAGAGGACAAGGATTGCTCAAGGGACGAGCTCAAGTTACGTGTCAAGTAGACGAGTACGTGACTAACAGAAGAAAGGTCGAAGATGCAATGCAGAAAGGGGGGCTCAAGGTCTGATAAGTCCCTGGGCCATGCTAGTGTGTTAAGGTCTGAGTTGATTAGGAGCGGACTTGCCCCATTTGGCTCTTTCTAGATTGGTCAGATGTTGATGGTGGATGTGAAGGTGACTGATATGGTTGTTGATTGGTCGAGACTTGGTTGAAGATTGGTTGAATGGTATTTGGTTGTTGATTGGTCAAGGATTGGTTGAAGTGTGGTAAAATGTTTGGTCAAAGTTTGTTGAAGGTTTGGATCCCCCCAGTCGCTTAGGGAGAATGTTGGATAGATTAGTCAAGATTGACTGAGGCTTGGTGATTAAATGGACTGTGTTAATGTCAAATAATGGGGTCAAAGGCGGTAAAGAGACCATAGTCTGCCGTGGAGATCTCGATTTAGGCGATGAGGTTGGAGAGGCACGGGTCGGGGTTGATGTTTTGTCGAAGAGGTGGTTAAGAGGGTCCTTGGTGAGAAGGAAAGGATTTCTCCGTTGTTGACGAATGACAGCTTTGAGAGCACAACAATGCTCAGTGTCATGTCCCGGAGTATGATGATAGTTGCAAAATTTAGAGTTGTCGAACCAAGATGGCCTTGATCCGAGAGTTGATGAATGGGGCGGTGTTGAAGGTTTGTTGATGACGTGGTCGAGAAGAGAGGTGTCATTCGCTAGACATTGGCGAATGGCAACCTTGAGGGCATGACAATGCTCCGTGTCGTGCCCGAGCGTGTGATGATACGCACAAATGCGAGTGTCATCGAACCAAGGTGGTCTAGGTCTGAGAGATGGATATTGTCTGAGAGGTGGGAGGTCGAGGCGAGATGACTGCAATAGGTGTCGTAAAAGCAAGGTATAAGAACCTGCTAATGGGTCTAGATGTTTTATTGCAGTGAGGGTTGATGATGTTGGTTTAATAGGCATAAGAAGCGTTGGTCGATGGTTTGAGGGAGATATATGTTTGATGGGTTGAGGGAGTAATGGAGGCGACGTGCCTCTGTGAAGGATGGGAGTAGGCAGTACTCCTATTAAAGTGGATGGATGTGGGCCTAAGATTGAAGGCAATGATGAAGGTGGGGGAGAAATTCTCTGATGTGGTCTAGTAGCTTTCGTGAGTTTGGGTCGAGGGCCACTATTATGTGAGGCAAGGTTGGATGTGGGTTTGGGTTTGGATGTAGACGAAGGTGAGTGAGATGTAACAATCTCAGGCAAAGGGCAAGAGGAAACCATGACTGGGTCTTCCTCGATTGAAATGGGTAAAGAGACTGGTTCTTCTCTTGGTGGAGAAGAAATAGGAGAGGGTGGCTCCTCCAGATGGCAAGAGGCAGGGATGATTATGCCTTCCGCTTGTGCTTGAGGAGTAGGCAAGGTATGGTCATTGGATGAAGGTGCGGCTAATGGTATAGGTGTGGTCAAGGCGTCCCCCAATGTAGGAGAAATAGATGGAGGACTAACAGGAGAAGAGGGTTCTTCATCTTGTGATAGATGAATAGGAGAAAACTCTTCTGCCTGTGAAAGAGATTGATCAGAGATAAGAGGTAAGATAGTGTTAATCGTGTGAATGTCATGGTCATGAGGATCTTGGGTTATGGTGTGGATGTTGTTTTGAGTAGGCGGATGATTTGGAAAAGGGTGTTTGAAGATGTCGATATGTTGATTAGGTGGGGCGTTCGGGTTATCTAAAATAAGATCCCCCTTGTCGATCATGTCCTGGATTATGTTTTTGAAAGTTCGGCAGTTGTCAATGTCATGGCCTTGGACGCGATGAAAGGGACAGAAGTCGGCCTCCCTATACCATGTAGGGAGGGCTTTTGAAGGGTCAAATTGAGGTGGTCAGATTGGAGGGAGATTGAGGAACCCCTGCTTGAGAAGTTTTTCCAAAACGGAAGCGTATGGTTCTCCAAGTGGAGTGTAAGAACGCTGGATATACCGTTGTTGGAATTGTTTGGTAATGCTGGAAGAAGTCGAAGGTTGGGAATAATTCGTCATTGTTGAGGATGGTGATCTAACGACCAAAGTGTTGGCCACTCCTTTGGATTTGGAGTTGGCAGAAGAAGAAGGTCTGAAAGAAGAATGGTCAGTAGATTTTGCGTTGGTATTACGCAATTTGACCTTGTCTTCTTCAAGGGCACGAAGTTCGAGCTTTCGCGCCATGATGAAAGCTTCGTCAAAAGTGCGAAATGTCTGAATCCGCAAGGTAGAGGAGATGTGGTTGGCACATGCTCGAGAAAAGAGCTCGATGAGCTCGGGTTGAGGCAAGGAGAAGGAGAGCTGGTTAATCGAGCCTCTCCAACGAGCGACAAAATCGACCACAGATTCATCGTCAAATTGTCTGATAGAGTAGAGGTCTGTGATAGAGACTTGTTTAGTGATGTTGATTGAGAAATGGTCGAGAAATAATTGAGCGAGTTGGATGAATGAAAAGATAGAGTGTCTGGCAAGAGAACTATACCAGTCAAGGGCAGGGCCAGAAAGAGACATAGGGAACGTGCGTAGAAGTAACGCATCGTCATGGGAAATAAGATAACAGGCCTGTCTAAATGCCCGTAGATGTTGTTGTGGGTCTTCCTTGCTGTGAAAGCGAGAGAATTTAGGAAGCTCCCAATGGTTAGGATATGGTCGAATAGGGACGGAAGGATGAATGGGCTCGTTGCAAATTTGTTCATATGACAAAGTATTGCTTGAACCGGAAATAGAGGCTTCGAGACTGGACATTTTATCCATCAGCATCTTGATAAGATTTGCTGACGGATTGGCGGGCTGAGTGCCCCCTAGGTTGTAAGGCGCTTGGAAGAGGTTAGAGGAGGTGTGCGACATAGTCGGTTGTACAATGTACAGATGACTAGTCGCAGGGGCGGAAGTGGAGGCTAGAGGTGGTTGCGTTATGAAGGTTGAAGGCATAAGTTGACTGGGCACCGCCAAAGGTGGTTGAATGGCGGCACTGGTAGCAAGCGAGGTGGGCACTCCTACATTTGTGGGCATAAGAGTGTAAGGGGTCGAGGTAATGAAGTTCTGATATGATGTAGAACTTGGTTGAATTGCAGGTGGTTGAGGGGGTAATGGAACCCCGATGGAGGTCGGTCTAAAAATAGACGGGGAGGCCAAACTTTGCGTATTGGCCCTGATTGGGTTAATAGTTGAGGTGAAAGGCTGAGTCATAAAGGATTGGGTGGCGAATGGTGTGGATGTCGTCGCCACGTCACCCGAAAGGTCTCGCGTTGGGTTTCTCGCGAGATAGTTTTGGAGGGCTGCGGTATTGAGGTCCAAGAATCTCTCGAAATCTCGGTCCCCTTCAGGGATGATGGGAATTTGAGTCGGGGTCGGGGTCGGGGTCAGTCCTGTAGGAGTTCTTTCTGTCTCGGAGTGGAACTCCATGATAGGACTGGTTAGAGGCAGGATAGATGGAAGCGGCTGTTGGCTAAAGTGGTTAAGAAGAGAGTCCTGATTCCAGAAACTGTGTTTTTGCAGTTTCAGAAAACCAGATTGGAATTTTTGACAGAGAAGGGATAGGTTTCAGGCTGCTGGTTTTGAAGACAAAGGACAGTGACAGAGACCGACGTCGGTTGAAAAGCCGATGTCGGTATGAAATAAGGCCGGCGTCGGTCACATAACCGATGCCGGTAACATATGAAGCCGACGTCGGTAGAATAACCGATGCCGGTGACAGGGAAAGCCGACGTCGGTGGAAGAGCCGATGTCGGTGACTGTGTTTTCCAGAGAGCCAAAAGGTTCGTGGAAAAACAAAGAAGAAAGCGCCCTCACACACTCAAACAATCAGATGAGAAGAGGAAAACAGAGGAAGACAGACAAGCCTAAGCGATAAATCCTAGGAATTAACCTTAGAAATTTGTGGCTTATGCCTTAGATGAATGTTTGGGGAGATTGGCTGAAAAATAGGTCCTAGAAGAAGGCAGTCTAAAGATGGTTTCAGGTGTTGTTTTAGGTGCTCAAAGATCTGTGTTAGGGTCTGGTACGTGGCCTGGTGCTAAGGAGCAAGCTCCCCTCACTTCACGATTCCAGTGGTTAGCTGGTCTCGCTTAGCCAAGATATACCTCGCCTAGAGTTTATCCTCCGCCAGAGAACGGAGTGGGCTTCCCCCTTGGTGATGAAATCCAAGTAGGGTCACCGGGACGGGTAAGGTATCCGCTGGGGGATGAAATCCCAGTCGGGCCTTGTCTCAGGTAAGTTATATGTTTGTTTAGTGCATGTGAGTCGGTAGTGTAACATCAAGTGTCTAGATTTATTCAATATGCGTTTAAGTTACTAGATGTGGACTACGAAGATGCAAGCACAAGCAGAGATGAATGCAAAGTGTTTTAATGCCCAAAGTCGAAATGTGATATTGTTATGAAGATAATGTTTTGAGAAAGGGTCAAGAATATGACGTTTAGACTAGTCTAGCATGCAAAGAAGAAAGGTTCGTTTTAGTCCTTGCTTATAGTGTCATTTGGAATAGAAGAAAGAGATAAGAGAGAAGGAGCTTAAATGCACCTAAATGAATAGAAGAGAAAAGGAACCCAGGAGGAACCTAGGGTCCCACCGGGCGTGCCAGAATGTTTCTTGGGCTAATTCGCTTTCTACATTCAAAAAGTTGAATAAAGAAACTAGAGAAAATGGATGAGGTTAGGAATACCTGGATGTCGACTGCGCACCGTGATCCAGACGCTTGTGAGCACTCCTCTTTGGCTGTGGAGGAATGACACCTGCAAAAGAAAGGAAAACTTGGACAAGGGGATGTTAGATAAATAGACGGTGGGTTGCCAAGCGAAAGCTTGTCCCCGAAAGTGTAAAAACTTCCTCAAAGGGAGGTCAACCCATAGATGAAAGACAGATGAAAGACTGAGAAAGTATAAGATGCCAGAATACAGGAATGATGAATAGATTAGAAATGAAAGAAAACACCAAATGGTTACCTGGAGGAAGCAGCCGGGCTGAAGACAGTCACCGATGTCGGAAGTGCTGCCGGTGTCGGTTAGGAAGTCTGCCGACGTCGGTTACTCTGCCGACGTCGGTTGGGGAAGTGACCGGCGTCGGTCGGGGTAATGGCCTGTGGTCGGGTCTGGGACGTGTTTTGGACTGTGGACAGGTCCGGGATGCTGAGGATGTCGAGACAGAGTCTGAGGACGGGTCAGAATGGACTATGGAATGGTCTTGCCCTATACAGGGTCTTTTGTGGATAAAAGGGGAATGGGGAGTTGTCTGGAACTGGGATGAAGAGTGGGACAATGGGAGAGGAGGATGGGCAGAGGACAGGGCCTGAGAAGGCCTTGCAGCCTCTCAAGGGGGAAGGGTAGAAGGGAAGCAGATAACAATAGATAACTGAAAGCTTAAAACAAAGAATCAATTAACAGATTTGCTTACCTCCCTGCCTGTTGAATGAAGAGTTGAAGGAGCTGTTATTGGAGCCAGGGAGGATTCTGCAAGAAGAGAACTCTGATGAAGAGCCTTTGCACCTACTGCTGTTGTTGCACGAGGTTCAAAACGAAGACCAGACGAATGCCAAATGCCAGGAGAGTTCTGTTTGCGAGCTCAGGAGTCCAGGGGTTGCAACGGATACAGAACGGGGTCTTGAAAGCTGCCGATGCCGGCAGTCTCACCGACGTCGGCCGCAGGGTCAGAATGGAGACAGAGGCTAAAAATAGCCTCTGCCCATTCTTGCACGCCGCCGGGTGGGGGATTGTGGGAAGAACGGTTATGAGCATGCTAAAATGGACGCGGGAGGAATATAATGGGGGGATTTTGGACAATAAATGCTAAGGGGAAGGTGGAGGGATTCAAGGGAGGATCCAAGGAGGCAAGGGTAGGGTGGAAAAGGGGGCCTCAATTAATTAAAAGATGTTAATTTTTAATTAATAAGACCTAGGTGGGTTAGGGACCAAGGAAGACTAGGAGGGAGAAAGGACCAAGGGGGAGAACCAAGGTGCAGACACGTTTGCGGTGTCTACATTTGCCCCTTTTTGTCTTGTTGGTTGTTCTAGACGAACTGCAAGACAAAAACAGGAGTTGGTTGCCCCAGAGAAAGGATGAGGTGTTCCCCCCTCAAAGCGATATTCATGTTAACAAATTCAAGTAGAGGTGCACTACTAATGTATGGAATGGTTAGAATTTGATATTGTTATTTAGGGTTTGGTAGTTGTATACTCCATGGATCTGGATCATCCTCATGTTTATAGTGTTTAACATTATGGATGGATTTAATACATTGACTAACTAAGGAGGTAATAACCTGCATACGATGTGTCCATGGGTGACCTAGGATCATGTTGAAAGATAGTGGTAAATCAATAACCATGAGCTTAGTATGTACTATCTTGGGTCCAATAGTGAGTGGGATCTAAATAAAACCAAGTGGGTTTTGATTTTTTAAATTTATCCTCCATATGTGATATGATTAGGTTTAAGATTATCTTTGGTATATCTAATTTTTTGTATTAACCAAAGGGAAGTGACATTAATTCCTAATCCTTCATCTAGTGAGACTTTTCAAATGAGGGTATATTTGATTTCAATTTTAATAAAGATGGGTGGAGTCTCAAAAAATAATTTCATCATTAATCATTCATTATTCAAGAAATTATATGGATGGTTTAGAATAGGTAGAAATAGTTTCAATAGAATATACCTATGTAAGTGAAGTATCTTTAGGAAGCTTTTCCAAAATCAAGGGATGGAGGTTATTCAATGTCTTGTAATTATTACATTAGAAATTTATAATGATATGGAGAAGTATGAACTAACTCCATGAGGGATATTTTACAAGGCATTGAATTTATTTATTTCAATAAATTCTAATGTGATTTAGAAGATGAAGAACTAATATGAGGTTTATGAGGTACAATGTTTTCATAATAATACGACAAGTAGATTAAGGTTCTAGTTGTGGGAGTGTTCCTCATTTAGTTTGAAAGGTATGGTAGTGGTGGTATCTTTAAGTAGTTGGTCTTCAGTTGATGGTTTTTTAGGTTTAGTGATTATATCTTTGTGAGCAAGTTTATGTCTATAATTAACCTTGGTTGCATTCACATATTGGGAATTAGTATAATAATGGTCATAGTTATCATCAATTACACAAATATATTTATTTGGATGTTGTGGGTCAGAATTAGAGAATGCTCTTTGAGTTTCGATGATGAAGGTTTGGTAAACTATTTATTTTGATAGGCTTTAACATAGTCATGATGACATAATTTGATCATATTATAATGGTAAAATATATCCCCTAATATAAAATAAGAAAAAAAATTGATAGTCCACAACATGTTTCATGAGAATGACCCAAATCAATGTGGAACCAAAATAATCTATTAGGGTCATACCATGAAGATGGAGCATTATTATAGGTGAATGGATTAGAGGGGGATAATAATTTCTTCATTTTTTGGACTATTAATGGTGTATGGGAAGTGAGTGGGTTGTCCACTTTGACTACTCCTATTTTTGTTTAAGGAGGATTGTTAGTAATCACATTAGTGGATTTTTGGAAAGATCTCATTATATATTTATGATTTGGCTCAAATTATTTCATAACAAAGTCTTGTCTTTTAGCCTAATCAATTTTGTCATTTAGATTTTATGGATAAATTTTTTTAACCTCATATTGAAGTGAGGGTGTTAATGTAGTTGTAAAGAGTTGGAATATATTATCATCATTCATGTTATGATCTACTTTATGAGCCAAAGATTTTCATTGTTTAATGAAGTCATGGTTTTATTCATAGGGTGATTATTTAACATTGATAAAATGACTAAGATAATTTTTAGGAAGGCCATTATGTTGAAATTATTTAACTGAGGCATTAACTAAATATTTTAATTGCTAGATAAAATGTTGAGGTAAGTGATTATACCATTCTAAGACATCTCGTATAAAAGTATTGACTAGAAGTTTAGTGGTAGAAAAGGTGTTTGTTTGAATCCATTATTTGTAGAGGTTACTAAATTACTTAATAAAGTATGTAGGGTATTTACTCCTATCATATTTAATAATTATATAAATATTGCAAATATCAATAAAAACAATGAAGGGCACTAAAGGTTCATTTTGGATATTTTGAAGCATCTTTTTATACATAAGGGGTTACAAAATGATATGTCCATTGTCATCGCTAAGAGGAGGAAGGATAAATTTTTAATTAGTTTGAGGTAAAATAAGAGAAGGTTGATTATTCATGTGTAATAGTTGTTGTTATATTTGCATTATTTGAGATGTATTTGTTTTTTCATAACAATCATTTATTCAACTAATTGTGCAATGATTGAGTGGTATTGATTTGTGCATTTAGATAATTAGTATTTGAATGGGGAAGTTTAGTGTTGGTATTAGGAGGAATATTGGTGTTGGTGGGAGGAGGGATGTTCCTTATTAAGGGATTTCCTATGGAGTTATTTATTAGGCTTGTGCTAATTACTCATATAATGTAATAAGGTAGTTTGGATAGGGTAGTGTATTTATAAGTGAAAAATGTATATGATCCATTAGTGTCATCATTTTGGGTAATTTGAACCATATTACAATCCATAGATAAAAGGTGAGATAAGTTTCACCACGAGTGAGTGTCCTTTTGGGTAACTAAGGTAGGAAGGAAAGAACAACCTATGTATCGTCTAAATGGATTAAGGATATCCAAGGAGATTTCAATAGGGGATTTCATGATGCTCAAAATAGGAATCTAAGAAGAAAGATAAAAATGATGAAATTTGGAAAAAGTTAGCCAAGTACTGGATGAGATTGACTAGATAGGTATTCAAAAAAAAAAGACTAAATGAGAATCTAGATGGTACAAGGTCAAAGTGATTGATTGTATTCTATAATAAGGTAAGAATAATAGTGGGTAAAAAATAGAGTTGAGCAAGTTAACTATGTTATGTGGGGATAAAAATTAAAGAGCTTTGTGGGAAACTAAGTCGAATGGGTTGAATATGTTATGTAGGAAAATAAATAGAGTAGCCTATAAGAGATTGAGTTGAATGTGTTTTATAAGTAATAAAAATTTAGAATGTTATAAATCTGGATGATTGAGTATTAATTTTATAAGAAAATAATCTAAACACACTAGCAACTAGATCAATTAGGCTGATCTAATTCACAAACCTTATATCAATGCAAACTTCCTAACCGACACCGGCAGCACTTCTGACATCGGCGACTGTCTTCAGCCCGGCTGCTTCCTCCAGGTAACCATTTGGTGTTTTCTTTCATTTCTAATCTATTCATCATTCCTGTATTCTGGCATCTTATACTTTCTCAGTCTTGCCCTATACAGGGTCTTTTGTGGACAAAAGGGGAATGGGGAGTTGTCTGGAACTGGGATGAAGAGTGGGACAATGGGAGAGGAGGATGGGCAGAGGACAGGGCCTGAGAAGGCCTTGCAGCCTCTCAAGGGGGAAGGGTAGAAGGGAAGCAGATAACAATAGATAACTGAAAGCTTAAAACAAAGAATCAATTAACAGATTTGCTTACCTCCCTGCCTGTTGAATGAAGAGTTGAAGGAGCTGTTATTGGAGCCAGGGAGGATTCTGCAAGAAGAGAACTCTGATGAAGAGCCTTTGCACCTGCTGTTGTTGTTGCACGAGGTTCAAAATGAAGACCAGACGAATGCCAAATGCCAGGAGAGTTCTGTTTGCGAGCTCAAGAGTCCAGGGGTTGCAACGGATACAGAACGGGGTCTTGAAAGCTGCCGACGCCGGCAGTCTCGCCGACGTCGGCCGCAGGGTCGCCGACGTCGACAGAGTCAGAATGGAGACAGAGGCTAAAAATAGCCTCTGCCCATTCTTGCACGCCGCCGGGTGGGGGATTGTGGGAAGAACGGTTATGAGCATGCTAAAATGGACGCGGGAGGAATATAATGGGGGGATTTTGGACAATAAATGCTAAGGGGAAGGTGGAGGGATTCAAGGGAGGATCCAAGGAGGCAAGGGTAGGGTGGAAAAGGGGGCCTCAATTAATTAAAAGATGTTAATTTTTAATTAATAAGACCTAGGTGGGTTAGGGACCAAGGAAGACTAGGAGGGAGAAAGGACCAAGGGGGAGAACCAAGGTGCAGACACGTTTGCGGTGTCTACAACTAGGTCAATTGGATTGACCTAGTATGTAAATAGTATAGAATAGATTTGATTTGATTGATTCTGTCTATTGAAAGGCAATTCATAGATATGTAGTCAAGTAACCTGACTACATTTCTAGGGAAAGAAGTAGTTATAAAACTAAGTTGAACTAGTTTACTTAGTTTACTGTAAGGTGACAATTTTTATAGAACTAAAAAATTAGGAAAACAAAATTGAAATTTTGATTGAAATTGAGAAAAATGAAATAACTAATATGGTTAGAATGAACTTGAATTTGGTTTAATAAATTTTATTTTATATGTATTTTATAAATGCAATAAATCTATTGAATTTCTATTTTTAAGTTGTGTTATCTATATGAGGGTTTGAAGCTATAAAATAAGATGTTAAAACAAAGTTGAACTAGTCAACTGAGTTTGAATAAACTAAATAATTAAAAATAACTGAAAGAACTATGTTGATAGAATTGATCTAGTAATTTAAAGATAATTTATTATAAAATCTAAAAAATAGGATGAAAAACTAAATCAGTAGGATCAATCTAGTTTGCTCTAGAAGAAAATTTGAGCATATAGATTCAAACAAGATTGATAAGCTCACCTCAATTGAAAAACCTATAATAATACCCTAACTATGTCAATTATATTGATAAAGGAGAAGATGACATGAAATTAATATAGAACTGAGTCTATTGGATCGATCTAGTTATCTATAGAAGAGAAATAACTACACATAGAATTGAATTAATTTGATTGGATTGACTGAGTATTAAGACATGCATAAACTATTGTACTAAATTGATCCAATAGTTTGAAAATGAAGATTGAAAATATCCAAGGTTTAGTTCACGTTGGGTTCACTAGAATGTATGTAAGTAAAAGTGAAGCTAATCTACAAATCAATCCTAACTTGAAGAAGATAGATTAGATAACTATACTGGTAGTAATACTTAGATAATCAAGGTCATGATTAATATCAATCTTCTAAACCTACCTAAGGGGTTTATTATGATAAAATATGGATAGAGACAGTCCAACTCCTCTAGTTAAGTAACACCACATAATAAACCTATCTAGGTCTTGATATTCAATGTAATAATAAATCAAAGTAAATTTAATCTAGTGATCACTAAAGCTTATGGCACAAATGGGGGATAAACATAAATAATAAACATGTAAAGTAAAAATCTACTCAATTTAATGTAGATTTGATCCTTAGAATAGAGAGATAATACATTCATTAGCCATTATACATGCAAATATATCTACTAACAATAAAAAAGTAAGAGTTAGGAACACTTACCTTGAAGAATAACCCATCGAGCATCAACATTTCCCTTGGCCAATGGTGATTTGAAATAGGTTATTGTGTATTTTTAAAGAAACTAAGGATGGATAAAGGACTATAGTCTAACCAAAGACCTCCTAGTGAATCTGAAGCCTTCATAAGACAAAGGTTCTCCTCCAAGAAGAATGAAACCTTAAGCAATGACTCCTCAAGTAGAATGACATAAAATCAAATAAAGAAGCACAAATTAATGATTGTCTCTTTTGGAAATGGGGTGAAAAATGTGTGTATACATTTATTTAACCGTCAACCCTTATAAAATTTTAGCCAATACTGTCAGGTCATCTAACCTAGTTAGTTATAAAATAGAGTTATTAGGTCCCAAACTAAGTTAGTTGGGATGACTTAATCCTATAACATGATCAATTCCCATAACTAATTCAAACCAATTGATTGCATCTAATAAAGTGGTAAAAAGGGATTTTTGCTTAGGTAGGGGATTTTTGAGGTGGAAAATTGTTTGGATAAGAGTGTAAGGAAGGTGTCAAAACTTTGGGAAATGTATAAGAGGCATTTGTATTGGTTTTTAGGTGGAGATATATGGAAAAATAATCTTGTGAAGAACCAAATGCCTTCCCACCCCTTTCATAGTGTACCCTTTAAGGCATGCACTTAGAGAGGTTCAAACTCGATGAGTTCTTACAAGAGAAAAACATCAATAATTGATAAAGTTTAAAAATATTATGTATGTACATATGCTTCCCTTGAATCTCATTACATGTCACATAGTTGTAACATGGGATGGTGTTTTGATGAAATACAATAACAAACAATGCTAAGCTAAATAAATTGTAGTGTAAAGCAATAAATGAAATGAAAAATAGGAAATAACTAAAATAAACAAGTAATATATATGTACCTTGACTTACACATTTGTCTACTATATTTATAGTTTTAATCATGAAGGGAACATAGAATGATTTAGACAAACAATAATTATACAAAACTAAATATAAAAAATAAACAAACCCAAGGAAGTCAAGATACATGCTTAAAAAATATACAAACTGAGTTAATACATTCCTTGGCCAATAGATTATAGTTATGGCATGGCATGAATAAGAATAAAGGTGTTTTCAAGTTTAGTTTGTGAAGGAAAAGGGGTAAAAAGAGTCCTTTTAAGACACATTTAAGTCATGAATTCCTTAAAAAGGTCTCTAAAGTGTATGTGGAGTCCTAAAAATGTCATAGTTTTATGTCATTTGAACTATTAGAGTCACTTTGAAAAAAAATCCTCTTTTAATGTCTTAAAGAGGCACATAACACCAAAACATATCCATCATTTCCACTAGTCAATAAAAGTAGGGGGCAGGGGTTAAATTGAATTAAAATACTTATCTTCCCTCTCTTTTATGCTTGTTGTGATATTTATTTCCCCTTTAAACATGAAAAAGTGCTCTTAATAACCCTAAACCATTCCATTGTATGAAATAAACATCTAGATTTTTGATTTTCAAGGATTTTTATAAGATTTTTCAAGAGCATGGAGGTCTATTCATGGAAAAATATTATAAATATTAGGTAAAAAGGACAAAAACCCTTCAAAATGAAGATTTCCATGAGAAAAGATAGGGTTTTGAAGGTTTCCCTTAGATGTATAGAACTGTGTAAATATGTTTAGATCATATCAGATCCATGAAAGGACATATATATCACTATTAATGCATTTTAGGTCTTAAATAATGGATTCATGCTCATAAGAGTCCATACAAAGCAAAAAACCATTCAAAAAGCTTATTCACAGGCCTAGATAGGTTTTTTTTTAGAATGTGGCAAGATAGCTGAGGATATGCATGTTAGTGTAAATCCATTGGATGATTTGGATAAGGTATTAAAAATCACATTCCATGTGTTATGAATTAAAAATAAGAGGACAACTCTATGAATAATCACTAAGAAGACCAAACATGACTATGAAAATCTTATTTGAAGCATGATCTTGGTATATATCTCCCCTTGACTATTGCATGGCACCGAATGATTATTAAGAAGTGTGAATGGGTCTAATATGAACCATATGAATGCATTAATTTTTAATGATAAGTATCTAAGTATGTACAATAATTTAAAACTCCATTGATGCTCTAAAGCCCTCCTAAAACCCTAATATTGAGAGTTTTCTCTATGAAGATTTTAGGTTTGTTATGGTTAAATACAAGAGAAATAGGGGTACAAATATGGTTTTAATTCCTTAATAGCATCATACAAAAGTTTAAAAATCCTTGAGATCTATCCATAAGGTTTTTTTATATATTTTAGTAGAGAAGAAGGTAGATTTTAGGTTTGGTGAATGAGGATGTCTTCATTACAATTCCATTAGTCTTCTCAGTTGAAAATAAATCTCCATAAAATCAAACAACCTATTTTAATCCTTAGACAATGTTTTTAGGTTAGTTAAACACTATATGGGAGGAGTTTTGGCAAACTTCTAGCCTTGAAATCAATACATAGTCTTGTATGTATAAGAATAATGTTATCAATAGTTTTAGTTACTCTTCACTCCAAAGATAGTTTTGATCAATTTCAACGGTTCCCATATAACATATCATAACCTTAAAATAGATGAAAGGTGTATGGTCTCCAAGAATATCAGTCTAAAATGATCTTAGGAAGGTGAGTCTTGAAAATAATAAGCTAAGTCTATAAGGTATTGATGGTTAAAAACATAAGGAGACTATCCACCTATTCCAAAGAACTTATGCCCTATTAGAGAGCCTAAAAGATTATTATGCCATTATTATGATACAAAATATCTTGTTCCAAAGGTAAAAAGATGATTCATATTTTTGTATAATGGTTCATGGTTCCTTACTACATGCTTATAATGATTTATCATTGATTGAGATAATTTAGTATTGATTAAGGTGAGTTAATATGGTTTAAGGCATTTTGAGAATCATCAGGTTCCAATGTATTCATAATGTCTAGTTGATAAACATGGAAAAGCGTTTTGATCAATAAACTAAGCCTTGTTAGAGGGAACCATAGGGATCAATCAGCTTAAAAAGGGCTTTAATATGAGGCAAGATCATTTAGACTATATTTTGTAGACCCATTAAATGTTCACTTTATAAGATATTAAACTCAGAAGTTGGACTTGAATGAGTTTTAGGAAGAATTTCATGTAGGTAGGTGGAGATAGAATACCAAACATGGCATGTTTTAGAAAGAATTCAAAATTGAACCAATGTTAAGGTTGCAAGTGTTTCCTAAGGTATAATGGCAATGCTTGGATAGTCCACATCAGGGTTTATAGGTCTACAAGTCAATTAGAATTTTGCATGCATATTGTGGTTATCACATAAAGATAATGTAAAGATACCAAACCAAATAGCCTTTTCCTTTCCATCCAAAATTACTTTCAGAGATGTATATCCCCTGATTCCTCAAATCCAAGGATTAATGGCATGTCAAATTCAAGAGGACACAAGCATGTGGGTTAACAATGAGAGCATGCAACATTTTATAGATGCCTTCTTAAGGATAGAACCTTAAAGAAATCCTAAATATCTAGTTTTTACTATTTATGTTGCCTAGATATGAATCTAATCTCATGGAATTTAGTTGTAGGGTAGGGTGATGGTGTCATAGTCAAATTAGAGAGCCCATAGGCCTATAAACCAATAATGAATATTAATATGTATGCATGCAAGGAAATGATGGCAAGTTAAAAAAAAATGGATTTTTTGATTCATGGAGGTTATATCCAACATAGGAGATGGTTTAACAATCAAATAAATTACTATAATAATGTAGTGAAAGTATATTGGTAGGATACCTCAGTAAATTTATTACACAAGGTGCATAACACAAGGGTCTCTTGGCTTAGTTTGAAGACAACGTGACTGTATAAGTCAGGTAAGGCTTGTATGTGAGATATTTTTCAAGTATACATGAATGTAAAGGCCTCAAGAGAAATTTATAGGCTTACATATTGGGTTCAATAATGGAGGTTCTTGAGAACCAAACTAAAGAAGAAAGCTACAAGATCCATATTGTGCCTTGTGGACTAAAAGTAAGAGTGATTGATCAATTAGATAAGCTTGTTGGAAGTGATCATAGGAGTTAGTAAATGTTAAGAGGTCCTTAATTCAATATAAGATCACTTAAGAATCATGAAACCAACCCAATGAAGACACTTTGTACGGTCATTCGACTCACAAGATTAGATGTGAGGTTTATGTCATTATAAGATCATGTAGGTGGAGGATTTTTAAGCTCTCATGAACATCAAGGCCTAGAGAAAATAGTATTATTGACTCTATTTCCTCATTTATATTTTATCATATAATAAAGCACATACCTAGGAATGTTAGATAGATTAAGGATGAAGTTATGAGGTATTTGGCATACCTATGGAGAGGATATATAATTTAGGAAAGCGTCTTACACATCACTATCAATATAACATATTTGATCTCAAAACATGACTTAGGAGGATGTAAGAAGAATAATAGGATCCCAATGCTTTAGGATGGAGCTTCATCTAGAGTCTCATGGCATCTTTAGATGAATCCACATGTTTTTAAAGTTCTTCAATATTAAGTCATACCTTCCAAGCTCCCAAGAATAGATATAACTCCCAAATAACCTCAAGAAAACCATCACCCTTATCTAGGATAAGGTCAATGAAGGATTCCAATACTTGAAAAATAAATAATGAAGATTAAGAGGTAGAATTGATATTGTCAACATGACCTTACAAGAAGTAAAATAAGTAGAATTTAAAAAGGATGAAGTCAATCATAAGTCTGCAAAAGGCATTCAAGGTTCAAGAAGATTACATTATCCTCATGGACTCTAGAAGCTTTATCCTATTTGGAAACATAAAAGTGAGAGAAGACATGCCTCAGGACTTGAAGATAAGTTGTGTTCAATGACTTAAGACCTTTCATTAAACTTTAGACCTATGAAGACTTTTATGTTCAAGAGACTTGAAAAAAAAATCATGAAACATCCTCAACTAGAAAATAAATAGTGTTAAGTAATATCCATCATGGTCTAGAGAAGTGATGAGGGTGTTTATCAAGGTTATGCATATTTAATACTCTTTGATCAAGTACTTATATCATTTCTTTATAGTGTTTAGGGTTTTTTCACATAATTTAAAGTATTTTAGCATATTTTAAGGTATTTATAGTCAAGCTAAGGTATAATGGTGTGTTGAATTCCCTTTTCCCAAACTTTAGTGTAAGGATACCATATTAGAAACATTCCTTAAGGTCTATATGAAAATAAATTAAGTCTTGTTAAGAGGACTTTGGGACAACCATGGAATTTTAGACCCTAATTAAGAATCTTATCTGCTCAAACCAAGTGTGAAACCTTGGTTCTCCATTTTTTAGGGTGTATAAAGAATTTTTTTATGGTTAAGATAATACAAAAGACCATGAGAGTCATTATTAAATGTATTTTTGGTGTAGTAAATCAATTAGACCTAAGGTATGCACTTCAAAGATAATCAAATTTGTGTGTAAAAAGAGAGTGGTAGATTTGATACACATGCCAACTCTACCATACATGTACATAGTTCAAGGTGATGATCAAGGAAGGTGGATAAGGGCTCATAGGACCCTTTAAAAAATGTTTTAATTAAATTAAGACCTCAAATTTATGAATGATTGTTAAGAAGGAAGAAGACAGTTAGTCGAGGTGAAGAATTAGAGATGTTTGAGATCCAAAACTTAGTCTATTTGAGATATTGCCTCATATGGCTCTTGGATAACTTGAAGTGGGTTTATATGAATGTACTATAGGTGTTAGTAATAATAATAAAGGCTTAAAAGATATGAATCATTACTAAGAGGGTAAGATGATATTGAACCCTCATTAAACCCTAAGGTTAGTTTTTGAGCTCTTGATCACATTCTAAGGAGGCAAAATGATCCATACACATAGGAATAATCTTATACACTCATCCAAAACCTAAGGAAGAACTCAATCTAGTGGTCAAGATTTTCACAAAGACATAATAAATGTACATGTCTACCATTAATGGCTATGTATATGAAGAAAGAAAGAGGGTTTCAAGACTCAAATAATGTATTTATTATTGATATGTTAAGGAAGATGGTAAGAATGAATCCATAAGAAAGTGAAGGGACACTTGAGATAACTCCATGCAAGGTGATTGTGAGAAAAAAAAAGTGAAGAGTCTTAAAATCTCAACTCACATGTTTTCCCATACCTTGATCTTAAAAACCAGTCAAACAAGTCTTAGAACAAAAAAGATGTTGCAAAATTCCTCTAAGCTTGAGAAAGTAAAAAATTTATCTAGGCATGAAGTGGATAGAAGATTCAAAGGCATCCAAGTTTATGGTCATGAATAGGTTTAACGTAGTTGTAATTTAATTACTTAGATGATTTGGAACAATAGAATTATGTATCAAAAAATTAAGAGAAAAATAAATAGATCCACATCAATAATTTCTAAAAGAGAAGAATACTTGAATATTATGACTAAACTAATTCAAGAGGGAAACTTCCACAACAATTCAATAAGAATAAAATTCACAATATGATGATAAAATACTAACCACTACCTCTTATATACTCATCCAACGTTATTCCATAGGTTGACCATGCTAAAAACATAGATAAATGCAATAAGATAATATGAAGGTGTTTAAGACACAAGTCAACCATACATATCCCTAGACACACTATAGATTAAGGGTGTAGCATATACCTCCAAGTGAAAAAAATCTTGTCATCGATGTTGAATCAAAACAATATTTTGTTTTATGAACACTTATCCTCCCATGTTACATCTTTAGAATTCAAGTTATTCCATTTGGTCAAAAAATCCTTGATAATTTCTTAGTGTACATATGAAGGATATCTTCAAGATATAGAATGATTATACCTTTTTCATCCAATTCAAGTAACTCAATTTGAGTGGAAACTCCATGTCCAATTACCTTATTTAGTAAAGATACATGGAATATTGGATGTATGCAAGTGGATGGAGTTAATTCTAGCTTGTAAGCCACACTACCAATTTGTTGCAAGATTTGTTAAGGGCCATAATAATTAGGTGACATCTTGTTATCCTTTTTCTATTGCTTTAGAGACATCTGATTATATGGATGAAAATGCATAAAGAGCCAATCACCTATGACAAAATATTTCTCACTACAGTGTTGATCTGTTTATTTCTTCATTCTATTTTGTGTCATTGATAAGTTCTCTTGTAAATTGAATAACACCTCATATTGATGGTGAATGTGTTACTCAACAGCTCAAACCTTATGATGCACTATCAAAGCTAAAGTTATGGATGGTGGGTAATACCCATACAATGGAAAAAAGGGAGAAATCTTGGAATAAATGTGAAAATAAGTGTTATACCGCCATTCAACAAGTGGTAGCCAATGAACCCATTTGTCTTATTTTTTAGAAACAAAACAATTAAGATACCCTTCTAGACTTTTATTGAATAACTCTATTTATCCATAAGATTGAGGATGATAGGATGAGATATGAGACAATTATGTGCCTAAACATGAAATTAATTTACTTCAAAAATTAGTAGGAAGTATGGGATCTTGGTCACTTATAATGATCTTTGGAGTACCATGTAATTTATAAATTGTATTGAGAAAATAAGAAGCCATTGTATGATCAAAAAATATATATGATAAGGAACAAAAATGAGAATATTTGTTGAGTCAATACACCACTACTAGGATAAAAAATTTACCCTTAGACCATGGTAACCCTGTAATGAAATCCATGGAAACCTCCTCCCATTGTTGGCTAGGGATGGATAAAGGCTACAAAAGACCTAGGGTCTTGATGATTTTAACTTTGTTTTGTTTACATACCATGCATTCAAAAACATAATTATGGACATCCCCCTTGAGTCATTTATAAAAGAAATCATGTTTGATTTTGTGATATGTTTTAAAAAATATAGAATGACCTCCAAGTGGAGAGGTATGAAGTTCCTAAATAATTTTGTTTGAGGAGAGAATGCTGACATAAGTATAATATATATTTATAGCATAATGTGTTCGCATTCAATGTAAAGTTTTCAAATTTGTCTGAACCCTACTAAATATTTTGAATCAAATCCTTGGTATCACCATCATTCTCCCATTTAGATCTTGATTTCTCTAGGAAATATGCCTACCACATGGTCATGGCACATAATAATGCCTCAACTAATTCATCTTGTCAAGAGAGGGAAAATTTCACCACATTATCTTTTCATTTCTTATACAATATTCTAAAATCATATCCTAACATTTTAGTCACCCATTTCTATTTTTATTTATATGGAAATCATTCATCTAATAAATCTTTGAGGCTATCATGATTAGTCTTTACTTAAAAGTGATGACCCATCAAATAAGGTCTCCATTATTTCACTATATGCAAAATATCCATCATCTCTTTATCATAGATTAGTTTGAGCCTATTTTACCCCTTCAATTGGATACTTTCAATTGATAATGGTCTACCTTGTATAGGTATAGGCCCCATGCCATATTTTGATACGTCACACTCCACAATAAAACTTTTTAAAAACTTAGGAGTAGCCAAAACTAAGGTTATGCACATATCTATTTTCAATTGTTCAAATGCCTTAGTAGTTGAATCAGTCCACCAGAAGGAGTATTTATTAAATAAAGAGTTGAGTGGGGCTATAATAATACCATAATTTTTGACAAACCTATGATAGTAACCAGTTAACCACAAAAATCCTTGAAAGTTCTTGAGGGTCTTGGGAACCTACCACTCCATCACTTGGATTTTTTTAGGATCAAATTTCATTCCTTCATGTGAAACAATATGACCCAAATACTCCACCTCTTGGACACTAAAATCACATTTGGAAGGTTTGACATAAAATCGATGTTGTTTCATAACTGAAAATACCCATTTCACATGCTTAAAATGGCCTTCCCAATTTTTGCTTTAGATGAGAATATCATAAAAAAGAACTAATAAAAACTTTACAAAAAATGTCCAAATAATATTCATCAAAATATGAAATGTGGATAGTGCATTTGTGAGGCCAAAAGGTATGACCATAAATTCATAATGGCCTTGATGAGTTCTAAAAACTATTTTTGGTATTTACTCACTATGGATGTGAATCTAATGATACCTAGAGAAAAGGTTTAACTTGGTAAAATAAAAATACCTAGAGAGGAATTTTTTTTTGACTATGTCAGATTATTCTTGCCTTCAACTTCTCCTATGCCATATTTTGAATTTCACTTTTTGAGGCATAAGGATACCTAAAGTGTTTGATGTTGGGTGGTGTAATTTCAGGAATGAGCATGATGCCATGATCATATACATGACTTAGAGTAAGTCCTTTTGGCATGTCACCAAAAATAGTAGAATGGTTATCTAGCATCCTTTGTAAATTAGAATGTGTAGACTCTTTAGTTAGTCAAACCTTTATGGAAAACAAGTGTGACACAAATCCTTCTACATATTTTATAAACATCTTAGTCATTTGATGGGAACTAACCATTTATGTATAATTAACCCATAATCCATGTAATTTAAAGGTCCTACCTTATGAATGGAACCTTAATAATAGTTCCTATAAATTCATCTCAATAGTGCCCGAAGTGGTGAGCCACTACACTCCCAAAACAATTTTTACTCCTCCCATGAGAATAATAAAAAAAGAGGAATCTAGCAAGTAGGTTTTCATATCAATATTAATGCTATGAAATTTTCTAAAATTGTTTATTGTACCACCATATATTATAATGACCTTAAATTTTGGATTTGGGTAAATGAAATCATTTAAATCAATAACCAACTTACTATTGATGAAGCTATGTTACTCCCAAATTTAATTAACACTTTCACCTTTTGTTTCTTCAAGAAACCCATGACCTTAAGAGTTTGAGGAGTAGTAATGCCTGAAAGTGCATGATAGGAAATATTAGGTTGAAAATATTTAGATTCATCCTTAGGTTATTCCAAACCTACCCCTAAATCCTGATCATATTCTTCCTATGTATTAACACCTTCAATTTAAAACAACTTATTTTCAACATATAAATGTCCTTTACTCCATTTGTTACACATCCAAAACACAAACCTTTTGCACACTTTTCTTCAACCTAATGAAGTATCAATCTAGTAGGTTATGGAAATGATGGTGTTGGGAGGGTGCATTCATTCACATTAATGAAAGGTCTTCATTTGATCAACTCATTTTCCTAATCTAGATGTACCCTTAGTATATATTTAGATACATTACTGGGATGAAACATGTAAAAATCCAATTAGATGTGATCTTATTGGATTTTTACATGTTTCATCCCAGTAATGTATCTAAATATATACTAAGGGTACATCTAGATTAGGAAAATGAGTTGATCTTTGAGGCCACCAAAAAATACGTCAATTAGATTTTATTCAATGATGTCTACCACATTTAAGGAGACATCCTAAAATTGATGAATGTAATCCTTTACCATCCTAGTTTGGTGCAACTTGGCTAGTTGACTGAAGTAGTTTTATGACACATTGTTACAATAGTGGAACTAAATCTCTTCAAAAAATATAGACTAGGAAAACAAGAGACCCTTATTTTTCTTTTAAGTAAATAACTAACGAAACCAAATAAACTACTCAAGTTTTAGATATAGAGGGGCCATGACCACTTTTTATAAATAGGGTGCCTAATGTAGATGAAATAAATTTTCAATTTGAGTAATCCATGTGAGTGGATCATTATCATCAAACTTGTATAGGTCCACTTTTGGAAACAATGGTTTTGAACCATGGTTGGTGTTGTGATTTTTTGGAGGTGAAGAACCAAGCTAAAGTTGTGAAGGGTTATTTTGTAATTACTAAATTGAAAATATGGGCAATTTTCCAATGATTTTTGTAATTGATCCTAGAAGATATTTAGGGCCCCTCTCATCCTTTTGAGTTCACCTTAAATTGCATCAAGATCATCTTTATATACCATGCCCTATAACTCTTAGTTAACTTGTTAAACTACCTTTGAAATGCTCAAATCATAATTTTTTGAATCCATGTCATCTTTGTGAGGAGTTGTAGGAATTTATTTCCTTTTCCCACAACCACAAGTGTTAAGCCTTACCATGCACAAAACTTAAGAGGGTCACAACTTGAAAAGATAGTATAGATAGATGATACCATTATGATCACCTCACTAAGATGAATCCAATGACTTATAATGTGTATAAGGGTGAAAAATTTTGGCCCAAAAATATGTACCAATAGAATATACCATTGTGACTGTCTCATAGAGACAAATCCAATGATTGCTAATTTGCACAAGGTAAAGAAATTTCTAAACTTACTTTTTTTACTTGAAAACACTTTTTCCTTTTTTGTAAAAAAACTCATGAATAAAATTGTGGTGAAAAAAAAACTCAATTCCTCTCACATCAAAAATTCTAATTTCAGCCCTTCACTGCTCAATATACCAAATCCAAAAAAACTACATCATAGAAACTTACCCAAATCGAAGCTCATTTTGTAATGATATTACATAAATGATTCATAATAATAGAGTTATATATCATAGAATTAAGAGTAGAATAAATATATCCACAACAATAATTATTAAAAGAGTAGAATACTTGGATATTATGATTGAACCACTACAAGGAGGAAACCTTCAAAATAATGCAATAAGAATAAAATTCATAATATGATGATAAAATACTAACCACTACCTCCTATATATAATCTAATTAGACAATGTTATTTCATAGGTTGACCATACTAAGAACATATAAAATTGTAACAAGATAATATGAAGGTGTGTAAGCCACAAGTTGACCACACATATCCCTAGATGCATTATAGGTTAAGGGCACATGAACAACATTAATTTAGATGGTAACTCAAGTAACCTCAAGGGGATATGATGATGACCAAGTAATGGAATCAAGGATTAAAATCTTAGACAAATGATGAGGTCATAGTGGAGTAGACCTCAAGCATTGAAGGACATAAAAAATTGGGACCATAAGGAGATACTACAAGTTTGTCAAGAAGGTGGGAAGGCAAGGTACCACTAGGATAAATATAGAGTGATTTTTGGTTTCAAATATACTAATGGAAGAGGTAAATCATGGTCTTAGTATAGGATCAAATCCATTCAAGACCACAATATGAGATCAATAAATTGAAGAGGTGACCCATTATCTTGTAATTTATTACATAATGTTCCTTTAATATTGATAAATAATGTTTAGGCCAAGAAATGGTGTTTAAGGATTCATTGAAGGTTTAACTCCCATGAGTTTAGTTCATGGTTAGCTAAGTCAATATGTAACTAACTTTGCTTGTTTAAAGAGAAATTAATGAGGGGAGTTAGAATGAAGGAGGACTTACAGGAGTCAATGCACACTTATACCCTATCAAACCACACCAAAAATAAAAATTTATAAAGAATAAGCCCCCATCCCACCCCGACTCTCCCCCCATCCCCCACTTCTTCACCACTTTCCTCAAAGGATTTTCTTTATAATAGGTATGATGGAATTGGAAAATGGTAATGGTCTAAATTTTTAGTTATTTTCATCATGAATAGGTAGTTTACAAGTTGTAACATCTACATTTAGCAAACCTAGTAGTGTTTTCTTATATATTTTTCTTATAAAAGGGGATGATAATACCTACTATGATATCCCTCCTTTAGTATGACTAATTTTTTCCCACTTGTAATTCTAGATTTTGATTTAATAAAAGATTGATTTAGCCTTCTCCTACACTTATTTTTTGTGTGAAATGATTAAGTTTTTGGTATAATCTACTAAATGAGATTTATTCTTCCTTGGTTATTGCCCAACTTTATCACCTCTAGGCAAGGTTAAATTCTTTTTATAGGTCATAATAGTGTTAAAAAAGATTTGGGTAATGAATAAACTATGAATGGGTGTCTTTACTTCTATTTCAAACCATAATTCATAGTCTTCCTATGAATTACTAATGTAAGATAGCTAAGTTTAGGAGTTGTATAGGCATTGTTGACCAAATATGACTTTTTAGTCAAATTAGGGCACTTGTAGGCAAAAACGTAGTTTTTTAGGTCTATAGGAGGTCTAACATCTTGTTATAATGTGTTTCATAGGTTAATTAATGTTAATTGATATTATAATAATTTTGGTCATTAGTTCTCTAAGTCTATTTATCATTTTGAAATTTTTTAAGGGGTTAAATAGGTGAATTTAATGCTTTGTATAGGTTTCTTGGAAAATTTACAAGAATAAATTAGTGATGTCATGCCCCATGTGTTAGTAAAATTCTTAATTAACTAACAATACTAAAAAGTTTCAGGTTAATTAGAAGAAAGTCAGTTTTCCTAAAGAAAAGGAAGAAAATGACACATGTATGGCTCATTGGGAAGCATGTCACATATGAGGGGGCCAAGGAAAGTCTATAAATATTACTAAATATCATTTTCATATTCCTAAATCTCATTTTCATCCTTCTTGGCATAAAGAAGTGACTTGCAAGTTTCCACTTAGTACGAACAAAAGAAAGAGTTTCGGGTAGAAAGATCTTGGGAGGTTATTTTAAAATAATATATATTAAAATAAATATAATAATTTTTATTAATTATGGCCTATTATTTATGAACCATCCATTTTAAGTTTAGCTTCCAAAACTGCATGCTTATTTGTACACCCTATCAGTTTTCTCTTGGTTTGAACAAATCCGTACAAACCAATTATTAATATTTTATCCAGATGATTTTAGATATGTCCTTTAATTTATTAAATTATTATTTTCACATTTGAGGTTGTTTTTATGGGCCAATAACCTTAAATTTTTGAATTGGTCTCTTTTAGGTGTAATGGCCAGTGTTCACCATTTTCAACATATTTGTGCTTCTCTATGAATTCAAAAGGTTGGGTTAAGTTCATTGAAATGTTTTAAAATTGATATGGAATCTCTCTCATATTAAAATCTAATTCCTCAAGGTCACATCCTTCTTGAATTTTTAATCACAATCACACATGTAATCAATTTATCTTATGACTATATTACACAAACTATAGGTGGTTGTAAGGAAGTTTTCATGTTAGAGAAGATGCATTATATTTAGTTTCAAGTTTTTAATTATGAATATCATGAATATAAATGTTTAAAAGTGAATTTTAAGTGTTTTTAAAGCTTTTACACAAACATATTTTTCTTTAAATTTGTACCCTACTTGTATAATAGTCCATGTACACCTATAAGAGATATTTATGATGTCACAAGGAAAAGTGGGAGACTTGACATATATTTAAACCTTTCAAGAATTTTAAGATTAAAATTGAATTCATTGTGAAGGTTTTAACTGATCATAAACCTTGTATCTTACACACTATCTAGATTTGCTCACTGATTATAGACATGGAAATGAACACCTACAAGTGTCATCAGAGGGCTATGAGGTCAAAATAGAGTGTTGAAATGTGAGTTGAAACCCCTTATCAAGATCCAATAATGTTTAAAGGGTCTAAGAATGTACATTTGACATGTTAAGAGGATAAATTGGAATTAAAAAACATGATCATGAGATAATTATAGATTTAGGATCCTTCTTCCCTAAAAGTGCTAAATAGAGGTCAAGGGGTTTTTGGTGACCTTCCAAAACTTATTTCCCAAAGGTTTCAAGGTGTATAAAAATGTGAAACTTATAACCCTATCATGTTACAAAAACATTTACAAATTTGAGGGGGAAAAGGTTAGTACAAGATGATGTTTTAAAGCTCAAAATATGCCTAAAAACACACTAAAACTAGGCAATTTAATCTACATGTCTAAAGGGGATAATAGCCCATTTGTTGCTTTGAGGAACAATATGGAGCATTCACACTTGACTAGGTGGCTAGGTGAGTTCAGTGACATGAAAATAACCTAAAGGACTATCCATGAGGTTGATAAGAGGTTTCATGACCTCCTTTACATACTCTTAGTCTATACATATGTCTCTAAATGACTTACAGGCAAGGCTAAAAGAAGTCTCAGTATGAAATATAGGGAGTAACATTGATATATTGGTGGTGATTAGAAATATCCAAAGTAAGTAAAACTATGACATGTGATTTATAAATTTATTTTATTTCAAAATAAGAGTATCAATAGCATAAAAATGCCTAATATTAGCCTATAATAAGGTTAAAAGGGAATGTCTCAGTCTAATCAAGAAAGAACTCAGTTCTGGGGTAAAGTGACTTAGTATAACTAATGGGAAACTAATATTTATTATATAGTGAATGAATACCTATGTGTATATTTTGGTAACTTCATAATATTTTCATACTCACATATACCTCTTAAAAGGCCCTAACATTACCTACAAGCACCATAAAATGGGTTGTCTCAGTCATGCAGGCAGTGATCAAGTTTGGGGGTCTAAGATGATGAAAAAAGAGATAACCAAGGTAAGTAAGTGGACATAAGCCATTAATATTCCATCAATATAAACCTAAAATAGAATTACAAACATGTTCCTAATGTCTAAAGGCTCCAAATTACCTATAATAGCCTAATAGGTAGGGTACAACAGTCAAAAGGTAGACAGTGAGCTAACACTTGATGTTTGATAGAGTTTGGGGTTTTTAAGGTGATTAAAAGAATTAAAATTAACTATATAACCTTAAGGGACCTCAAATAATCTTCAATAATTCATAAATAATCTCAATATATCCTAATGAACCTACAATTAGAGCTTAACAAATAATGTCTTAGTCATAGGAGGAAGAGACACAGTCATGAGACCAAAGGATATGAGGTGAGAGGGTAAAAGTTGAAGTGAGATTAAATAGTATAAAATTATTAATCATTACCATAATTATATCATTATTCCACCATATTATTTTATAAGGTAATCAAATATATTTCAATCATGCAAACATAGTCCACTTCTATGCACCCCTGCACAGTCCTTGTTTGACTAGTCTGTCATGAAAATTGGGAAGGTTTGGAGGTCTAGACTTGTCATCAAGAGATGGAATTTGGTATAGGGAATCCTTATAGGTTTAATAATATTAAAAAATTATTGGTTTTTATATAAAAATAAGGGAAGTACCCCATATTTTGTCTCAAATAAGGGGGTACTTCCCTTTAGACATAAGTAGGCAATTTGGAAAGAGGAGGCAAAAGAAATGAACTAAGAGTAAGGGAGACTTTTCAAAATGGATTTTTAATCTGGATAGAACCTAATGAATCATATAAAACATATTATATATTTATATATCCATACAGGTTGTTTTGGAACCCAAGAGTTACAATCAAACATAATAATCAGGTTTAAAGACTATACCCCAAATGAGCAGTCACCTGCACTTCTAGTATAAAGTAAGCCTGTAAATAACTAGGAAAAAACTTGGAGGGTCATACATGAGGTATATAAGCTATATTATTCCAAATAAAACCATTATAAGCCACTTAAATCTTTATAATGCAGTTAACTCTACTAAGAAAGTTTAGGCTTAGTGTCCAAAGGGGGGGTCATCTTCATTTCTATCTTTGGATATGCTTTAAAACTTGTTGAATCATGTTTTTGGGGACTAAAAATAGGTTTTAAATACCTTAAATTTCAAATAAAACATCAAGTAATCCCTTTTTTATCTCAAAATTAACTCAGCATGCAACGAAATAAGAAGACAAGCTCGAGTGGCCATCTTCAATTGCTCATATCTTTCATGAAGATATGAATGGGATCCAAAGGAGTCATGTTATAAAGGGTCTAATAGACCATATTTTTTGAGATTTTTCTCATTTTGGATGTCCCATCTTTATGAATAATTGTTAAGACCAAAAACAGGCCTAAAACCCTCCTAAACCCTTGCTTAGGACTAGTCTTGGAAAATTGAGTTTTAAATATAATCTAAGGAAATATTTTTATATAATATATATTGTAAATTATATAGGAATCCATCATGATACTCCAAACTATGATTATTAATATGGACTTGTATGGATGGGGGTAGAAACATGTTTTTTTTCACTATTTTATGTGTTTTTTAGGATACTTGAGAATTTAGGAGATGAAAAAAAGTTTGATGGAAATATTGAGAATTTTTGTAACTCTAAATATTTATTTCATGTCTTGAAACAACTCTTAAGTGTCTCAAATCAGTCCTTCAACTCATCTAGTCAAAATTAGCCTATTGCACAAGCTAGTGAGAAGGGTGAAAATCTTCACTTGAACTAATTTTAAAGATTATCTAATGCTTACAAGACCATGGAGGGCCTTAAAAATTATAATTCACTCCATATCATGGATTTTAATGGACAAATAAAGGAATTTTTAAGGCCAAGTGTGAAGGATGCATGGAAGGGCAGTTTTCTAGACAACAGATGATGATGGCTCACTTTTAGAGGTTTAGAGAAATAGGAATGAAACAAATGCAATTTTAGGCATTTATGATATCCTCCCCTTACATTAAAATAATTTTTAATTCTCATCATCAGTTATAGGAGGTTAAAATAGGCCCAATTATGAAGGCAATTTTTATATGCAAAGAGAGGAGTTTCTTGCCACTTTTCTTCAAGTTTATGACTTGGATTGACACTTATTGCTCTTGTAATTATATTTTTCAACCCATATCCTATTATCATGCATGTATAAATTATTTTATTTTCTTTACAAGTTCCCTTGTGACCCTTTAACTTTTTTCTCTCTCTCTCTCTCTCAAACTCTATAAGAGTTGGCCATTTTGGCATTGTATTGGATGCTCCACCTGAGTATGGTGAAGACTTGATAATTTTTATAAATTTTGATCAATAAAATGAGTAAGTGTTACCTCTTCATGATTTTTTACAAGTGTTTTATATATGGATGATGAATCTTTCTTAGTGAAAACTATGGATTCTTAGCATGTGGTCTCATTCTTCCACTTTGTTTGCAGCTGGAAAACATATTTTTGAAGGGCATGTGAAGTGTTTTATGAGATGTCAAATGTTGAGTGAGTTAATTTTTTAATTAGTGACATTAAGTCCTCTTATCTAGTCCTCATATTTTTTCACATCCATCCATGACCTCACAATGTAACATTGATGTGAGAAGATGAAGATTAGAGTGGAAGTTTAGTTTGTCTTTTGGTCTTAAGTATAGGATGAAATTGGTTGGAAGTCATAAAATTTATTTGGTTTATAACCTCCTTAGTTTATATTTGATTTTAGTTATCTCTCACCATTTTCACCCCCTAAATTTATTAGTAGTAGTAATAGTCAAGTGGTACACCAATGGATCTATCCCTATCTAGAGACTCACCTCATTCCTTAAGCTACCCACAAGCCTAGAGGTGATTCAATTATGCCACTTGGATGAGGAGAGCCTTGTCATCTCCGAGGAGAGCCTTGTCATCTCCTCAAAGGGTGAAAATATAAGTGAAAATAGGCATATCAGTTACTTTAGGGGTCATTATGCTAATTCCTAAGCTAGTTAGTGAACATTATAATTTGGTGCATCACCTATTTACCTTTAGTCCTTTTTTATGTTCTCTTTCCCTATTTTAATAGAAAGAACAATAGTGTAGAGTTAATTTTAGGTGATTCATCAAGGGATCCAACCCTCTGTAGAGGTTCACTCCTCACATAGGGTCACCCATATCCTAAGGACTATTCCCATTGTATTAATTTAGAAGGAGAAGTCTCAAAACTCCTTCTCAAGGAGTGTATTCCAACACTGATAATAATTTCTAAAATGCCTGATGGGATTGCTACTCAAAGAATTGGAATATTTATTAGGGAGGGTGATTTTACTCATAAATTTAAATTTTTTAGACACACATTTTCAACATATAATGACTCTAAAAGGATAAAAATGATCATGGTTTCAGGTTGGTTGCTCAAATTTCATGCTAAAAGTAAAAACTAGGTTAGCTTCAAGAGGTAAAAGTCTTAATTTTGTTTAATTAAACTTTGAAGTAGCAAGGAAGAATAGATACCTTAGGACTAATCTAGATCCTAGACCTTCTTTTATTTTCATTTACCCTGAAAACAACCTAATACCACTTCAAACCTTTCACATGGCTCTTCCTAGAAATCAAGCATTTATTCCATTTAATGGAGGGAGTCACTGAACCTTACTCAAAATGATGACATACATATAACTACCCTCAAAATTATTCCATTTTTCACTATAGAATACAAAAGTGACCTTATTGAACACATCAAAGATGTGACAAACATTTGCTTAATGCATTATTTTATCTAAGAGAATGCGGCCCTCAGATTGTTGCCTACCTACTTCAAGGGTGAAACATTACAATGATATGTAGGTTTGAGGTTGAAATCCATCAACACATGGGAAAAGATTATAGAGTCATTGTGCAAGTAATTTGAGGACAATTCACACCATTTATCCCTACTTGAGCAATTGATAACCATCAAGAGGGCACCACATGAGTTCATATCTAATTTCAACTTTAGATTTCAAAGGACATGGGATAAAACCCCATAGTTGGTAAGGCCAACTACTAGATATGCCTTTTTATACTATTTTAGAACATTGAATAGTGAAATTTCAATTTTGATACAATCTATGGGTGGTAGGACACTTTTAGATGCTTATGAAGTAGAAATTAGAGCTGAGAATAACCTCACATAGGGTATAAAAATAACACCAAGGCCTCTTATGCTTATATTTCCATAATTTTGGCCTATACACCCTACCTAACCAACTTTGGCTCCTATTCATGTGCCTAAAAATCATCTTGTTAGCCAAACATGAATTCCCCCTAGAGAGATTCATGAGGGAAATATCCCACTTCAAAACTCTGGAAATGAGTTGGTTGCCTTAAAGAGGTAATGAATGTAGAGAAATAAGCCTTATCAGACTCATAATCAGTCCTTTTATCCCAATAGGTATCCCTTCCATGGAAATTCTCAAGCATAAGACACTATTACCCATGCTAGGGCCTGTAACAACCATAATCCCTTTGCTCCTAACACTTCAAATGTAATTATGCCTATCCAAAACAACCTTCTCTAAGACTAAGAGTGGTGTTATCCTTGTGGCAAACAACATAATCAAATAACTTTTCCAAATGGTGTCCTTAATGAGGCATTGAAAGTGTAAGGTACAACACCTTGTTAAGAAGCACCTAAAGGAGAAGTTTATCAAGGCCAAACACAAACTAACTCGACACTTCTCAATTGGAAAGAAGGTAAGTATTGTGGAGTGAATCAAACTGAGAATCAAGACATGTATTATACATCCATAGTATCCAAGACTATAACAAAGAAGAGGGTTGTTGAGGAGGATCTAGTAGTTGATAAATGTCTAATAACATCTTCATAATCCTCTCAAGGGGCTGCCAAGTCTATTTCAATCTAAAATTCTCAAGAACAAGTGTAGAAATAAACCATGAAAAGGGAAGTTCAACCTAATGTGCCCATCCAACACAAACAATTTCAATAGCCTACTAATGTTAGTTAAACTCAGTCTAAGGTGGGAAACACATCTTTCAATTTTTAGGATCAGATGAAGAATACCAATGTTAGTATTTCATTATGGGAGAGTTTGTCTATCCCTAGACAAAAAGACTTGTTACAGGTAGCCTTATCAAATCTCAACATTGTAAGTAAATCTTATAAAGATAAAGTGTATATCCTAACCAACTCAACTTTTCTTAAAGAAGATAATCCAAGTATAAGTGGTAAACCTACACCTTTATATGTCTCATTGATCATAGGTGATCACTTGGTGCATAACTATATGATTGATAGTGGTGAAAGCAACTCAGTAATGCCTAAGAAGATTATGGATAAGTTGGGTTTGGAATATGAACCCTTATCTAAGGGAGTTAATATATATGGTAAAACCATAAATAATTTGGGATTTATCAAAGTATTGAGCTTCACATTACATGCTTGTCCTGACTTCTTAATTCCTCAAGATATATTCATCATAGATCTTCCACCTTACTTTGCATTGTGCTTATCAAAAGACTTCACCATTAAAATTGAAGGATATATATCATTAGATTGGTCTTATATTCTATCTATGAATAGGTATAGGACTAATGTTACCATAAAATTTAAGCCTATTACAAATAATCATGTGGAAACTTATATACCAAATGTGTCCAATGTCAATTGCACCATCTTAGACCAAGAAGAAGATATGGTACACCATGAACCAAATACACTAATTAAAGGTTTTAATGATATTCGTACTGATGAATGGGGTGATACACACCATTATTATGATCTGTGCAATATGTTTGAGCAAACTAGTCTTGGCACTTATTCCTTACATGAGGAGGATGATATACTTCCAGTCCTGGTCAAGTCTAGTGAGCATGCTGATGGAGTGTGACAAATGTAATTTGATGGGTCTAGAAGCATGAATGGAGTATGATTTGGTGTGATGTTTGTCTCTCATAAAAAAGAGATGTGTTATTATACCATTATATTCTAATTTTTATTTACTAACAACTTATTTAAGTATGAAGCCTTCATACATGGTCTTCAATGGGTTAGGAAGAGAGGAATTAAACATCTTCAAGTACTTAGAGATAGTGAATTGATTATGAACTAGGTAAGATGGAAAAATGTGACATAAAAAATTTATTAAAGTCATATAAACATAGAGTTTGGGATATTATAGAGGACATTTAAGCTTTTAATGTGCAAGCAGTCTTCAAAGAGAGAAATATACATGTTGATAGGATAACTACTATCAGTGCCCAGTTTGAAATCCTTGATGACATCAAAAGATAAAAGGTACAATAATATATCAAGGTTATTTTGAGACCATCCATACCTGATAACACCAAAAACTATAAATTATTTTATAGAGGTCATCAAATATCCCTTTTCTCGAAAGAAGAATCTTTTTTTTTCAATAAATTAGAATAAATTACAACACCAATATGATGACTAGGTTATTTAGCTAAAATTAAACAATCTTTCAAAGGGGATAATCATACTTGAGAACTTTTTTTATACTAATGATTAGGTTATAGGAGATAAAGTTAATATCAAGATCAAGCAAGAACATTATGAAAGAGTTGTTATCTCAAGGATAAACTTCTCCATCTTGGTAAGGTATGTAATAGAAAAGAAAAACATGATTTTATTGAAATTTTCCAAGAATTTGAAGATATTTTTTCATGGGAATATAATGATCTCAAAGGGTTTAATCCTATTTTGGCACAACACACTATAGATTTGAATTCTGATTTCAAACTAGTAAGATAAAAATATAGGCCCATAAACCCCAAGATAGAGCCTCTCATGAGGAAGGAGTTGACCAAGTTGATAGAGGCTAGGATCATATTTCCAATTATGAATTCATATTGGGTTTATAACTTGGTCCTAATGAGAAATACAAATGGAGATATAAGGATATGTGTTGATTTTAAGGACCTAAATCGAGCCTAATTAAAGGATCACTACCCATTGCCTTCCATGGAGTAAATCTTGCAAATGGTGGTAGTTGTAGAATGCTTTTATATCTTGGATGGTTATTTTGGATAAAATAACATTTTGGTGAATGACAAGGATAAATTAAATATATCCTTCACCACAAAGTGGGGAATATATGCCTATAGAAAGATGCCCTTTGGACTATCTAATGCTGGAGCAAATTTTCAAAGGGCCATACATATGGCATTTTAGGGGCTAATTAATGATATTTTTATTATATATATTGATGATACTACTACATTTCAAAGAATTATAATGATCATTTGTTGCATCTTAGGCAAGTATTTGAGAAGTGTAGGCAGTATGGGGTCTCACTTAACCCCCAAAAGTGCATATTTTTAGTTAATGAAGGCAAACTCCTAGGTCACATTATCTCCAAGAGGGTTTGAAATTGATCTTGAAAGGGTAAGTGTCATTCTATAATTTTCATTTCTTAATAATAATAAGGGGTTACAAAGTTTATTAGGGAGGATCAAATTTGTTAAGAGGTTTATAACTAATTTTTCTAACCTTGTGAGACCACTAATCTCTAATGTTAAAGAAGAATATGAATTTAAACTAGACTAAATAAGGGAGGAGCATATTTAAGGCCATTAAGTAGGCCATAGCTCAAGCCCATACACTCATTAACCCTATATTTAGTAGATAATTCACATTATATACATTTGGAGGCATAAATACTATCTTAGGCATGTTGGTACAATATAATGATGAAGGGTTAGAGTGGTCAATAGCCTTATTTAGGAAATTTTTGGGGGACTATGAGGTGAGATATTCATTTTTTGATAAACATGTGCTTTTTTTAATAAGAATTTAGAATAAGTTTAGCCATTTGGTGTCTAACAACAAGGTATATTTACTTATCTCTCACCCTAGTGTTAAAGAATCCCTCTTGAGCATAGAACTAAATGAAAAAAAGGGTAGGTTGGATTATAAAGGTTATTGAGTATGATGTGGACATTAAGGTCACAAAGCTAGTTATATGTAAAGGCTTGTGTGAATAACTATCTAAACATTTGCAAGATGATAGAGAGGTTGTTCGAGTGATCCAAAATGGCCAAGAACTAATTACACCTTCAGTGCCCACTAGTTGGACTCATGACAATAGTCACTTCCTTTAAAATGATGAATAAGACCAAAATAAGGTATTTTAGATTGTATTTAATTCATTATATTCTTAGAGATTGTGTCTTTTTTAGGAAAGATGTAAATGTTTTTCTTTTAAGGTGTGTTGAAGCTAAACAAGTGGACAAGATTTTGGAAGAATTTCATGATGGATCAATAAGTTTCCATATTACTCTAAGAGTTATAGCCTTGAATATAATGAGGGTAGGTTTACCTATGCATTGATAGATATCATATTGGAATGCATAAGCTTTGTAATCGTTGAATAAAGTGGGAAACCATAACCCATATAGTAACACCTTGCATGTTGTTGCATAACCAATATAATGTCCACATACAAAACCTTAATAGACCCCTTAAATTAATTTTTCACATTCATGATGCATTATTCACCATTATAATAATTCATCTTGACTAAATTTGTATAGGTCTCTACCAATAAGATGAAAAGGGGTAGCACACACATCTAGTTTCTTTTTCTCTTAGGTGATAAGGTGGTCCTTTTAAAACTTGGATTTTCACCCTTTGATGATATTTTTCAGCTATCATCATCCAAGTGGCACAATTGAAACACCTATAGGCTTGTGGTTAGCCTATGAATGAGGTGAATCTCTAGATAGGGATAGCTCCCTTGATGTATTACTTTGGATCGCTACTACACCTAATTTTTTTTTAGGGGCAAAGGAGAGAGAAAATTGAAAGAAAATTATACTAAGGGAAGTGATACACCAAATAATTTGATGACTTCCAACCAACTACATGTCACACATGAAACTAAGAGACTAACCAAACATGCACTTCTCCAATCTGCATCTTATCACATCAATATTACATTATGAGGTTATGGATGAATGTTTAGGATAAGAGGAATAGATAAGAGGCCTTTAATTTAACTAGTGAATATACTAACTCACTCAACTTTGAAACTTCCTAGAACACTTCACATGCCCTACAAGAAGAAGCTTTCCAACTACAAATAGGTGAGAGAATGAAACAACAATGCTCAGGAAAAAATAAGTCATCACTAAGAAAAATAAATCATCCAAGTAAAAACACTATGAATAGTTATGGAAGAGGTAAAAATAAGTAGTATTATTTATCAAATGGTATGAAAATGAGTAGGGCTTTTCCATACTCAGGTGGAGCATAATTTATGAAGGCCAAAATGGCTAGTTCTTATAGAACTTGAGAGTGAGAGAGAAGAGAGAATTAAAAATATCATAAGGAAAATTGTAAATATAATAAAATTATTTACATATGAATGATAAGAAGATATGAAATAAACCATGCAAGGTCAGAAGAGACAAGTGGCCATACAGGGATGAAACTCTTTATGATGGCTCAAAAATATACCTTCATCATCCACACCTATTTGAACGTACCAAAATTAATTATATAAAGGTTTTATGATATGAATTAAGGGGAAGGATTTCACACATGCCTCTCCATGCATTGGTTGTATTCCTGGTCATTTCAAATCTTCCCAAAATGAGATATCACCATCTATAGTCCAAATAACTCTTTTTTCATGCAACCTACACACTTGGCCTCAAAATTAGCTTTATTTTTATATGAAAATATGTTTTATGGAGTGTATGACACCTTTAAATACACTCCATGGCTTTAGAATTCTCAATCACACTTTAAAATTCCATCCACTTAAAGTTTTTACACTTCTCACCATCTTTCTCACTATGCCAATTTTGACTACCTGAGATGAGAGCTATTATTTAAAAACTTAGTATTTTTTATAAACTATTAAATTTACATTATGGGTTATACCAATTCTATATATTCCTCCCAAAGTTGGTTTCATCTCTTTAAAGTCCCTAAAACCTACACAATGCACAAAATAGTCAAAATAATTAGTTTTATACCATGTCTATACATATTCCATACAACTAAAAAATATGGGAAGGATAATTAATGAGTCCTCTACAACATCCAATCATTATTATTGACAAAATATTCCATTTTGGTGCACTATCTCTTTTATTTCCTCAAACTGGTCATTAGCAAGGGTTTTGGTGAGTCTAGGCTTGTTTTCACTCTTAAGGTTTGTTCATAAATTTATGACATTGAAGATGAAAAAAATATAAATATAACATATTATATTACCATTTTCAACTTCTCCAATCTTCTTGGGTCTCCATGCAAATCACCAAGAGAGATATGAGCATTCAAACTTACCCTATCGATCTCTTTCCTTTCATCTACACAGGCCTGATGTTACCTTTGGGATGAAAATGGTTTCCTTATGGTTTATAATGCACTAAAAAATATTTATTACCTCTTTAGTTACCCAAAAATCATTATCTAATAGTTTTTAATTCTCATCTCATGCTAGAATTGAATTTGACCTTTCATTTGGACCTTAGGCCAAAACCTTACTTAAAGGTCCCGATTGAAACCTTGGTGTTTTAGACCATCTTGTTTAGTTTCTACCTTATGTGACATCCTTATCATGTTTTATTATGTTTATTTAAACATCTCAAAATTTATTTAAGTGTACCTATATCTCTTGGTTTACTCTTCTTTCCCATCTTTTCCAAGACTATAAGTTTCATGCACAAGGGAGTGCCCTCTATATAAGATAAAATAGAGGGCACTCCGCTATTTCCTTAAAAAAATAAAATATTTTATGGGATTCCTCAATTCATATAGGTTATATTTACCAATTTTTATCCCTTTACCAAGTTAATATACCCCTCAACTTCTGCAAAACTCAAGACAATGCAAAAGGATGATTGTGCATAGTGTTTTGATGTGGACTATGTATGCATGATTAGAGACCCTTATATCTGCATGATTTATGTTTTATGAGATTTTATTAATTCTAAAAAAACTTAAACAAGGTTTTCCAATTCATTCCATCACCTTAATCTTTTACATACCTCTCCATACACCTGTCTAGTCTAGATTGTTTATACAAAATCTTGACTATGCTTTTGCCTTATAAGGGCACTTATAGGTGCATGATTGTATTTTATAGGGTTGAGATCAGGGTCTAAAAACCTACCCTAATTAAATTAGTGTAATTTTTAATTATTTTATGTTTATTTTCTTCATCTTCATGCTTTACCAACACTTAGACATACTCCTTTATGCTTACTGCTGGTAACAGTCAACACTTGGTTGTATGTGCATATTAGGGCCTTAAGAGGTTTATGTAAGCTTGTATTACATAATAAAAATATAATGTAATTCATAATGATATTAATTAAAGTTATCATAGGTATATATTATCGTTTCAACTATCCCTCAACCTTCTACATGCACCTTAAGCTCACAAAATTGAATATTCTCTCCTGACTATGATACCCTACTTGTTTGATTCTTATAGTTCATATAAACCTAATTAGAATTCGGTCATGATATTTATAGACCAATATTGAGTCTTTAAGGTCACATATAATATATTTATACATTTATTTACTATTTATTTCATAAAACACCACCTAGACACTATCTGTTAGCCTACTGTCTACTGACTCAGTTGTAGGTGTGAGTTAGACTCAACACCCTATTATTCAACTCTTGTTAGCCCATATTTGAGACAAAAATTCATATTTAAACATTTTAAAACATTCAAACAAGTTGGCATAGTCTAATTTTTCAATTTGGGTAGAGAAGGTCTATTTGAGGTCCAAACCTATAGGTGATACTGACTGTGTTTAGTGCATAAAGATGCAAATTTAGACCTTCTAACCAACATCCTCCACTATTATTATTAACCCAAAACTTTTTAAAGTTATTATACAATGTTAATACAAAAATATTTTATCAAAAATATTCATTAAAAATTTTCATAACCCTATTATAAGATATCAATAAAATGCCCTAGGCCTCTATTTTCTTAGTTTAAGGATTATGTTTTTGAACATATTCATTTCACCTTTGGAGATAGATTCCATTATTATATATCCACTTATAATTTAAAACATGTGTGTCATGATATCCTTAACACCCTAAGACTCTAAGAAAAGTTTCATTACATACCTTAACACTTGATTGAGTATCTTAGTCCTCTATTTTCACCACTTGTAGGTGATTATCTTCATGTACAAGCAGTAATGTAGGATAATAAGTAGTGAGAATAAAATTTTATCTTAATGGGTAATAGGAATATATTAATGCCTTAAAATTAATTCCTCACACTTAAAATGTATTCAAATCGCTACTAAGGCTTGTATTCTTATCATGACATCATCATGAGAGTTTGTAGATGAACTGTGAGCTGTATATAAATAATAAGTATGAAAGAGTCCATGTATTGAATGAATATACCTTATTAATAAAATTATCTCTCCTTTATGTATGTTTAAATGGATCATAATGATGTTCATATCTTAATAAAAAACTTCTACCTCATTTTCAATGTTGAAACCCTTCAAACACCTATAGTGCAGTACCATGGTACAAACTATATGAAGGTGTTATATATGGATATAATAGTCCCTTTACACACTATTTGGATAGTAAAATATGTTCATTACCATTTATAAATAAATTTTAAATTTTTTAATATCCTCACTACACCTCCGTGAGTGCACTTGATAGTTTCATACATGTGATTGCAATCATGACAATAAGTGAAAAAGTGAGCAAAGAGTTGATTACATAGTGTTCATGATTGCAACTCATGTAATGTTTCTTTAGATATGATATTTAAAGGATAAGGGAATATATATAACATTTATAACATTAATAAGGACTTATCACAACCCTCTGAAACCATGATCAAGCATGAAGTTCCTAAACATGGTGAAAAATTGTTTGTAACACAAAATGTTGTATCCTCTTGAAACATGAGATGATTTACATATCCAAAGACCTTGAAGAAATAAAATAATAATGTTAATAATTATATATGGAATATAAAATCATCTATAATAAACCTTAGTAATTTTTTTGTATGGACTTGTCAAAAATGGAGCAAAACCTATAGGGTACATAGATTGGCAAGTAGAAAAACACAGTCAAATTCATGAGGAAGGTTCATAAAGCACATGATACCATTATTTCAAATATTATTATGGAAATTAATATATTTGAGTTTAATTTATCCTCTGAAAGATGTTTGACCTAGAATTTCTCCAACTATATGTACCAAGCATAAACTTACTAACTCGTTATGTGTGCCTAAAAGGGTGAAAAAGAAGCATAATGGTTTTAACACAATTTTGACACTTAAAAAGTAATTAAATCATGTAAATGGATATAATGAAGTAGAATAGACATCCCATGACCTTCTCCCACATGTAAAACTCTCTCATAGGCTATATAAGTGCCAAACTCATGTCTTTTACTAAGAAAACTTCTCTTTCTTATAAAAAACCTATCACTTTCAATTCCAAATAGTTAATTAAGGTATAATAGGAAAATTTTCATTGGAAAAAACTTATTACACATTCACACTTCCATAAGAGGTTATACAACTCATTTAATGCCCTATTTTGACTCATAAAATGACTCAAAATGATATAATGACTAAAAGACTAATGACCAAGGCTAATATGACATTAAATAACATCAATTAACCTATGATATACATTTTAACATAATATTAAACCCCATATAAACCTATAAAGTCAAGTTTTTACCTATAGGGGTCCCAATTTGACCTGTAGGGTCAAATTTGGTCAACAGGTCTAATATTAATCCTATTACAAGAAAGGTAACTATTTCATCCAATTATTCAGGTATGCACGTAACTTGAAAAATCTATACATAAGGCAAGTCATCTTCAATCATTTTCACTAATTTGATAGATTAAATATGTGATAAATGGTTGGGACCAAAATTAACCTTGTTAGGTTTCATGACCATAGAGAACTAGAATTATTGATATAGGACAATCCATTAGCAAATGCATCCATGTAATACTAAATTATTTACTAAATAATTAAATGCTTCATGATCCATATATAAGACAAATGATTTTAACAAGTATTGACAAAAACTATGAAGTGCATAAACCATATATAAGGCCTCATAATCAACCATGGAATAGTTCTATTCCACTAGTGTAAGCTTATAAATTATAAATTAATAAGATGATTAAGGTTTCCCTCACCAATTTATGCTAGGATAGTGATAAATTCCATGCTTGAAGAATCAACATGCATATGAAATGGTTGGTTCCATTTTAGGAATTAGAAAATGGGTGCAGTAATCAATTTATTCTTTAAGGTCTCAAATTCTTGATGATGTTGAATCATCCATAAGAAGATGTCATTGTGCTTGAGTAATTATTCCAATGGTGATGTGATATTGGCATAGCCATAAATTAACTTTTTATAGTATCCCATGTCACCTAAAAAGGCATGGACATTATGTTGAGTGGTTAGAGCTAGGAGTTGGACAGTAACTACAACCTTGGATGGGTCCACTAGTAGTCCATCTAGATAGATGATGTGCACAAACAAAATCTCAAAAGGTGTAGAAAATGTGCATTTTTTAAGATGCAAGGAAATTTAAATTTGGCAGCAATGTTCAAGCATGAGGAATAGGTTATCGCAATGATATCACACTATAACATACATGATCTAGTCATCCATGTATACTTGAAGGAACTTATAAATAAAATCCTTTAATGTTTCCAATATGATGAATGAGAACACTTCTAGTGAATTATTTAGGTCAAAGGGCATAAAATTGTATGAAAAAAAACCCATTTGGTGGAAAAAGTGGTCTTGGCCTTATCTTCCTTAATAATTTGGATTTGGTGATAGCTAAAACATCCATCGGTGAAGGTGTAGATATCACACCTAGTAACATCTTTAATAATTTCCTTAGTTAAAGGTGTCAAGAAAGGGTATATTACACACACTCTGATGAGTATCCTATAATCCATTCAAATTTCAATGTGACCATCTTTCTTAATTTTAATCATTAAGGAACTAAACCATTCAGACTCATCAATGGGAGAATTCATAACATGATATCAATTTCTTATTTAACCTGAACATGTATATTAGGGTTCATTTAAAATGGTCACTTTCTAATCAATCAAACATCGTCAACCAATTTGATATGTATTTTCTTGAATGCTAGATACAATCCTTTCATCTCTATTTAGTTATATGAGAATATGTCTTGATATTCCTATAAGATTTTAAAGATTTTGGATAACTCTACTTTAGACCAGTAATTTCACATAATAACCATTTTAGATGCATTTTTTATCCCAATATTATACTAAACCATGTGAAGTGGGACATATTATGTATATATTCAAAATGCATAGTATCTTAAACATCCCACACCACATATGTCATAAGTAATTTTAAGTGTTCAAATGGTAGTTTTAATGGATCGATGCTAGCACCTCATCAACCTGATATACAACTTTTTACTTGCCCTTCAAGATCTATTCTTGATGGTCATATTTTGTTTGGGGGTAAAATTCAAACTAAGTCCTAGAAAGAGTATTGGGTTCTTATAAATTTACTAAATTATCCTCAGTTATGCCATGCATGTTTCATATTCAATCTTTAACCAATATCTGATCCCATACAACTACTTGGAAAATTGAATACAAATACAAATTCAAGTCCATTTGTGATGAAGAAAATGAAAATGTGGTAATTATACCATGATTGATGTGCTCCAAGGTATCTATATCTCTATGTTTTTTTTATGAATGTACCAATCCCTAACCTAGCCATGTAGAGTACCATAGAACTCATAAACAAATAATAATTCTAGTAAGAACATTTGATTGGTGTTCTAAAGGATTTCACATTTTTTTATATGTCCTTATGGGGAAGCAATACCATTGTAACTTAAGGTGTCATAAACATAGTTATCATGGTGAAAATGATTATTCATGGTTACATGTACTTATTCCCAAGTGTTTAATTGGTATTAATGAGTATACCACCATCAAGTAGTATTTCCCTATAATATAAAGTTTAGCATGCACATCCATTCATATTTAAAAAAATAATATTTTTTTAATTGATGTAAGTATTATCAAACCTACATCTAACCATGAAACCTAGGAACCTAGTCAAACTATAAGGGTAGTGCATTAATTAGGCATACAATAATGAGATGAATAAACTTATGGTGTGTGATTAGCTTACATAAATTGTTTATTTATCGAGTAACTACAACACAAATTAATATTATTAGATCATATACACTATGAGCCTAATACTCATAGGCAATGATGGTAGTGTTAGAGATGGATTGTGTGTATCCCCATTGTAACATACCATTAGGATTAGGATATATATACTCATTTCTTTATGTCATGATGTTATATATGTGATTCAAGTCTTTGTCAACATCAACCATTTTGACAAAAGGGGGGTCTTGGTCATTATTAAAAGGAATGGCCATGAGCTAGATATCATTCTAAAATATGATGTAATGCTTCTTAAAATGTAAGTCAACATTGTTTTCATAGCACCTTGGTTGACCCAAAAGGATTGGGTAATCATCAGCTTTAGCTAGTTTAGTTACTTAAAAATCACCTTTTAATGGGACTCCTAAGATGTTGATGGTGGCATCCTTAAGAATGCCTATAGGTAATTCTTGAGTCTTGTTGGCCATAAATAAAATGTATAGGGAAGGTTTCAAATTAGGGCTTCCCATATTCCTCCAAGCATCCTTCATGAGAACATTAACTTCTATACTAGTGTCCACTAGTATATCTCATATAATAGAAACATTAATGGATGCATTCACAAAGACCTCTTCATTAAATTTAGCATTGGTTTATACATAAGTCTCTTATCATCATGCATAGTTAAAATGATGATCCATAAAATTCTTGGTCATTTGCTATAATAACTAGTTATTAAGAAAAAGGATGATGTTATCACTAAGAAGAATCTTGTAGATCTCTCAAAATTCATTCTACCTAGAGTTGATTGAGATAGTATCTCTTTGAATCTCAACATGCATGGAAACATCCTTCTCTTTCAAAAAATCAATTTCACCTTGTAGTTCACATATTAGGGCCATTATGTCATGCAATACTTCTTTTTGTTATTGAGAATCTAGGTAGTGATGCACATGAATCTCTTCACTCTAAACCTTTTTGATAGGTGGATTTGAAATCACTTAGGAATGAGTAATACTCTATGTAGTATTATTTAACTTAGGTCTAGTTAGTGGGGTGGTAGGGCATAATCTCCACTGAATACTTGGATTTCTTGCATCATGAATCATACTAGTGCCCTTTTCATTCCATTATTTGGTAATGGCTAAATAAAAATAGTAAATTCTTCTAGGCAATGTTCATTTTAAAAAAAGGTTTAGGTGGGATAAACTATGTAGTCACTCTGGTAGTGGTCTATAGATACACATTTATAATAGGTTCTAGGTGGAAAATTACCACATCCATGTCTATTTCCATGTCCTTGACCCCTAAAATATTGGCCTCTACTATCCTTCTAGTTATTATCAATATAAGTTTGGTGAGTTCCTCTCATGCATGCTTCATGAATCTCATTGATGACCCGATAGTAATTTGTATCATGTGTGTATGCATCACATATATTAAAAAATAATGATACTTTAGACCAGGTAACACATTGTAAAAAGAGACAACTTAATACGTCATGATCTGTTCGTGTGTAAAGTATGTACATAAGGTGCCATCACAGCATAAGGACATGTTAGCAGTCTACTAGGTCAGCATACATGGGATAATTAGTCATTAATCATATTCCTTTTGAATAAATTATGTGGATTCAGGTTTCTCTAGCTTGGGAACCCTATAACAGTGTTATAGTTGTTAAAGATTCTAAACGTAGTTTGTTGTAACTGTGTCTAAGATAGAGATAGTGAATTATGTATACATGAGAATTGTAAAGAGTTAGAAGAGGTTAGACATTAAAGAACTAGATCTTGGATCCATGTAATAGATGCTTTTTATAAAATCATAGTGTAATAGGTTGATCTCTACTTAGTAATTATAGGTTTCTATGGTTTTGTAAGTGAATGTGTTTTATAGCATCACCGTAGACTTGATGTATTGTAAATAATAATATTTTAAAAATATATAAGGTTTTTTGAGTGATTTTCTATTGTATACACCCTAATTTGGTCAAGCAACCACACATATCATTTCTTTTCATTTTCCTTTCATAGGAGACTCTAACTAGAGAATATGAGCTTTTGTTCACATTTATCCATGTCTTTTATTTTATTCATTTGGGTCTTATTCTATGCTTAAGTAATATTTTTTCCTATTCCTAGTCTCCTCAAGCCTTTCAAATAGTCATTTCACTTTAGTCAATTTAAGTTTTTTATCCTCTTTCCATCCCCTAAGGTCCTAAGACTGTAGGATAGGAGTGCTAGGGTTGGACAACAGTCCTGATTCCACTAGTGTTCATTTTTGACGCTCTTGTCCAAAGCCATTTTCACCTCCAATGGTCACTTTATTTCACTAGATGAGTCTTAACCCCTTTCTTATCCTCATCCTTAAGTGTCATAGTGTTGGCCAAATGTAAATAAAATATCTCAATTTTGAAATAAAGAGTCTACTATATAAAGGACTTCATAAGCTATTTTATATCTAGCACTTACTACTTTGGCACATTAGACTTAATAAAAAATCAAATAGTAGTATAACTCAGCATTCTACATCACACATAGACTTGCATGCTTGATCAAGGAAGGTCCTAGGTGAAATTCATTATTACATCTATCATATACATTTATTATGCACTTTCCCAAAGGGAGAACTACATTTGATTTCAGACCCTAGATTGAGGGTTAATGTAGGTAGTAATCAAGATAATAGGGGTTTTATATCATGTGATCATTCTTACCCTAGCCTATTTTTTCCGTATTTTTACATTTAATTCACTTTTTTTCATGTGTGTAGTTGAATATAGGGTTTTAAAGATTAAAATAGACCTATAATAAGCTTTATTAACTTTCAACCTTTGAAATTTGGTACATAGGCTCAAACTAACTTAGTGAACAAAACATATAAAGATTATATCCTCAAGACAATATTGGTAGAGGTGGACTATAGTGCTATTACCACACCTATCTAGTTTTGGTTCTCCTATCTAATAAAAAAATGAAGGCCAGATCTAGATTCTAGATAATGTCTCAGTCTTGTATCTTAGTTTCCATCCCCTAAATCATTCATTTTAGTCCATTTTCAGATTAGTTTATTCCTTATCCTCATGTAATTTACTTTTATAAAAATCTATATTTTTCCATATTAAATTATATTTTTCCCTTACTCTAGACCCCTTATTATTTAAGAACTAAACACTAGTTTTCCCAAAAATAATAAAACATTTGGTGAACCTGACTTACTTTGAACAAAAATATAAAACCCTAAGTACCTTTTGGGTTTTCACTTCAAATCTTTTACAAAAATTCAATTTAAATTTTTTTATTTTTATATTAATTTTTATGCATTTATCCTATTCAAAACCATTTTAGAATTTAAAATTATTGCATAAGTTTCAAAAAAATTAAAACCCTAGCTCAAAACCCTAGATTTCTAAAATAAAACCCCATGTTTTCCTCCCTTAATTTTTTTATAAAAATACTTTAGAATTTTTGAAAATTGTTTGGATAGTCAAAAGTATTTTCAAAATCTCTATGTTCATAGTCATTTTTACATCTATTTTATTAATATTACTTTTAAATAGTCTCTTTGATGAAATGAATAAAAAGGTCACTAAGACACTTCTTCCCTCTCATCCCATAGTTCAATTTCTAAAATTTTCTCATAATTATGACAATGAATGGAAAAATTTGCAAAAATACACATTATCTAAAAATGTGGAAAATGATCTCATTTACAATGAAGATAATTTCTATTATTTTAATTAAAACTATGATGATATATGTGATAATGATAGTAAAGTAAAATTATATGCATCTTCTTCTATTAAACCTATCTCTTTAATTCCCTCTTTTAAGGAAAATAATTTTGATAAATGGGAAAGATACTTTTCACCTCATTCTCCTATGCACAATGCACCAAATGAAAAAATTGGTCATGCACTTCCAAGTGAACCTCTTAATTAGTGATAATTTACTTTCATGTGAACCTCTCTCTCTCTCTCTCTCTCACACACACACACACACACACACACACACACACACACACACACACACACACACACACACACACACACACACACACACACACACACACACACACATTAATTAAATGTTAAAATTACAACAATATAAATGCAATAGAATAAAATTGTCAATGCATAGTCCAAATGATGCATCTCATGCTTTTAACTCTATTTTATCAAAAGAATGTCCAAATGAAAAATCTTCTTCTCTTATTTCTCATATTGCACATGAAAATAATGTATACACTCTATCTATGGATAACATTTAAGTACATTATATTATAATTTAAAAATATATTTTATTGCATATTAGAAAAGAATTAAATTCTTCTCTTACACCTCTCCCTAGTTGTACTGAAAGTGATAATGAGTATGATAGTGAACATGCAAATGAATATGAAAATGAGAGTGATTATGAAAAATATTCTAATGATGAAAATGAATGGAAAAATGATGCTTTTTATGCACATAGTAAAGAATAATATGCATCTCATGTTTCTAACTCTTCTCTCAATCCTCCTTTCAAACATAATACAATTCTAAATATTTTTTCTACTTCTATGCTTGATTATATTTCAAATAATGCACATGTTCATGCTAATAAAACATCTCATACTCAATTATAATGTGATTCAATAAAACATAAAGATACCAATGAATCTCCCAAGCCACCCCTCACTATAGTAGAACCCAATTATCACTCTTTGCCTAAAGAGAATGGTAGCCCACATCCCTCTAGTAAGGTCCAAGTTACCATTACTCCAAAGGTTCAAGTGAGCATACCCCTTCTTTATGATCTAATTGCTAAATTTAGCATTCCCATGGCTAAAATTAACAATCAAATTCAATGATTAAATGAACTACTTTAATATTATAATGTACCATCCTAGGAGATTCTCTCTTTGATGCATGCAGTTCGTAAATTAAAGTACATCTCCTTACCCTAGAAAACAAGGCTTATAAGTCTTGGATGGATGCTAATGATATACATGATAATCTAATTTTGAATACATTCATAAAATATTCATTGCCTAAGCATTTCTAGATACCATCATTGCCTCACTTTGATAGAACTGGAGATCTATTTGTACACCTTCAAGCCTTTCAAAAGGTTTTTCCATCTCATGTGAGTCATTTGATTCTACCAAAATTAATCTAATAGACATTAGTGGGGGAATCATAGAATTGGTTATTTCATCTAGTACCCATTGGATCCTTTCACACATATGATGACTTAGAGGAGGCATTTCTTAGACATTACATAGCAAACATGGGCCCTCAAGTTACATATGAGAAACTTGAAACTTTACACCAGAATACTTTAGAGCCAGTTATTGATTATATCTTATGATTCAAGAATCACATGTTAATATTGATATACAAACCAAAAAATTTATAGATTCAACATATTTTTATTAAGGGGATTTATGAACCTCTTCTCAAGCATCTACTATATTAGACAGAGTCTTCTTTTAGGAATTTATGTTATACAATTTTAGCTTTGGAAAAGAAATTGGGATTGATTGAGGCATATTCAATTGATCAGATTACTCTAGATTTAATAGTAGTATCTACATCTACAACTCTTATCATACAACATCCATCATATCCTAAATAAGATAGGAGACCACAACCAAAAAAACATCCAGTTAAGAATAAAGAGCCAGTTTCCAAATTACAACCTACAATATGCACTATAGAAAATAACATCAAGGCACCACTACAGTTTGATTTATAGAAAGATAGTCTATATATAATATTATCAACAGTCTTAAATAAGAGGTTAATCACATTACCTTATACTCATCGATGATATCCACATATCATATATAAATAGCCACATCAGCCCTTTTAAAACTATCATCATATCCATGGACATAGAGATAATGATTTTGATGGACAGGGATTGCATTTAATAATGTGTTTATAATGGCATCATAGCATTCACATAGGGGGCACTGAGATCTCCTCCACCATGGAACCATAGACCTCATTCATCTATGACTGAGTCATCCTAAGACATTCCTTCATAGGAATCATTGATCACCCATCATGAGAGTAATGTAGGTTCTAGGATAGAGCCTCATAAGAGATCTCCTATTCTACATATTTATAATGTTTGGAAACTAGTATAGTGAGAATAGCCTACATATAGCACTATGGTTTGAGAAGCATATAGTGTAGTTCCATATACATATCTAGTAGAGTCACAGGCACTACAATATAGTACTACTCATGAGAAATAGTCACTATGGATAGATTTTTTATGTCTTATCTCATGTATAAATTTGCTACAATTAAGATTAAATGAATCCACATCATAGAGTACTACTCATGAGATATATTCATTATAGCCAAAATTTTCAAGGTCCTATCTCATGTAGCAATCCACTACAGTCAAGATTAAATGATCTTGCATCATAAGTTTCAGCTCTAGCTCAATCCATGGCTCAGTCATAAACATCACAGTAGATTCCATAAGGTATATGATTACAGATAGATGCACCTTCTTCATAGCACATATTTTTAGTGTCACATCCAATCAAATTACATGTTTTAGTCGTCATACAAAACTATAGTTAGTACATAGTAGACAATATCATATACAGATCATATTCCTACATAGCATGAGTAGTATGGACACTTATTCATTTGGACAAGTTTTAGATAGTGATACAACATAGAATGATATGATGCACATTCATCCTAACATCAATTCATAGATTCACTTATCATGGAAATAATAGAGCCAAAGGTATAGCTATCCTTTATATTCTTGAGCCACTCTTAGGGAATTAATATTTAAAACATGCTTTCTTACATCCCCACATACTAACAACTAAGATTCTAAAATCCCAATAACTATCCATAGCCAAAACTAGCTTATCAAAGTCTAGATCTTACCAAATCCTATTTTACCAACATCAATCCAAATCAAACCATCCAAACCATTTATCCATCTCAAACTAACTCAATTTATCCCAACAATTTCCTAATTGTAAACCAACAAATTGCTTTCTTACATATAATTACAAAACAAATAAAGTTCCTTACATTCATATAATTTGAAATCAAAATCTAGCATCATACTTATAAAAACAATCAAATCACAAATCCCAAGTACCATTTTACCAAACATATGTATCCTCAACATCAATACCAAATCAACTACTTCTAAAACAACCATATGCAACAAATATAACAAAATATTTCAAATTTCATAACAAAATATACATGAGTCAAAATCCAAAAATTATCCATATATATAATAATGTTTTTAAAACATATACATCATATCAATATATAATCAATCATGAGTGGGAATCATTCCCTCACTCTCTCTTCTAGTATTAGTTCTATAATCCACTCTCTCACTAGATGACCCCACACCTCCTCAAGATATTAAATGCCTCTTACGGTTATTATCTTGCTCCAATAATCGATTGTGATCCTCATGAAAATATGAATACCACCTTTGAAGCTATTTATACTCTCCATAATCCTCATACTCACCAATCCATAGTCAAGTGGAGGCATCCTATGCCTATCTAACTCAGCCCTTAGCTCATCTCTCTCTCTCTCTCTCTCTCTCTCTCTCTCTCTCTCTCTCTCTCTCTCTCTCTCTCTCTCTCTCTCTCTCTCTCTCTCTCTCTCTCCCACTACTCTAACATATGCAACTATCACTATAAAAACTCTATCAAATAAATGAGCATAAATGCTAGTTGTAACTATCATTTTCTCAATCAAACCCTCATCCATAACATCATCAATAGCATGTCATGTGAGATTGTGAAGTGTAGACTCAATGATAGTCTCCCAAAACCCATCATCTCTACCTCCTACCCCAACCAGTGCTTTATCTTGAGAACTTTCCATTCCACTTGCATGTAAAAATAAAACATTACATTAGACATGAATTTTCAAAACAAGCTAAAACATGTGCAAACTTGAACAACAATCAAAATATAATCAATTCTTACCTCCCATCATCTATATTGGAGTAGGGTCCTCATACTCAAGGGCATCCCCTCCATTAATAGGATATAATAGAGCCCATTGATGCCTTATACACCATGTGGTATATACCTCTATACATCTAACATCATCTACATCAGGAATATCTATAGCCAAATATTATGTATCCAAAGGTAATGGTGCTAACTCAGCCTTGGTAGGTCTCCCATGAACTCCTACCCTTACTAATGCCCATTCACTCCTCACCCACACCCATGCTATTGGGGGCACATCTTGTGGTACCCCAAACTATCTAGTCATGTAATCATAATGAAAGCACTCATACAATCTAACCTAATGGTCATGTATCCAATAACTGACCCTCATATATCACAATTGCACTCCATCCTTGGGCCACCCAATATATCCTCTACAAGGCTTCCACATGATATCTTGAGCTACCAATATATCTAAAAATCATCTATAGTGATCTATTCCATGTGACTAGATAGGCAATGTACTCATCCACCACTCCACATATGGCTATGGGGGTGCCCACCTCTACCTCAACAATCCTATCGACCACATAACCACTATATGCTCATAGGCCCAACACTGTAATAAAGTAGCTACACTCATGCTGCCAGTAAATTCCTCCTGAGTAAACCAATAAAGATCCCTATATAATTGATAAAGCATATTCCTAATGCATGAGAACATAGTGCCATACACCTCTATTTTGTGTAGAATCTTATGTATTTTATATGCAATTGACACCCCACTCCCATCTATAGTAATAAATGAAGCCAACAACATGGCCAACCACTTCTGTAGGTATGAAACACTTGACTACACAATAACTAATAATAATACATCACTATCATTGCCTCTCATATGTGTGCCTAAGAGCACACCAACAAAATAGGGATGCATGATCAATAACATCCACACTTATGTCATCCTACAAAGTCACCTGATGCCCACTAATCAGTAAGTGTAGAATATGGTATACATCCTCCAACATAAGCATAATCTCCCTAATAGGAAGCCAAAAAGTACATGTATCTATATTCCACCTCTCATATAAGGTAGTAATTAGATACTTATCCCATTACATAGGGCCTAGATCACACACATGACCCAACCCTGCTCTATCCATCACAACCCTCTCATTAGCTAATAAAGGTAATAATCATAGTGTCTCCATAACCTAACCTATATATAAAACCATACAAAAACACAAAAAATAGCATATCCATCAACTAACCATGCCAAATCAATAACTAAGCAAAAACACATCAACTGAACTGAGTGACAACTCAAAAAATCCAACCCTAGGATAACAACACTGGGTATAGGATAGCAGTGTTGAACAAGACTGTTGTAACCTAGACAATAGTGTTGGATCTTGGATATCAATATTGGAGGGACATGAGCACTAGAATTAGTTAAAAATTTCCTAGGATACTTAAAATACCTCAAAAAATAAAAAAATGAGCTTTTTAAAAGGCAAAAATCACATGTTTTAGCTACTTACCAGGGTAACCTCCCAACCAGCCTCTACCTAGGCTACAAACTACTCAAAATGAGTCATTTTAGGTGCTCATATCCTTGGCATATCTCTTACTCTAGATCTTCAAATATCAACCTAGTCAATGCACAAATGAATAAAAAATCAATCCAATTCTCCTATATCAAACAACTTTCTCATTCAAAGCACAATACCATTTTTCCTATAACTTCAACCTTTTTGCTCCATTTTAAAAACCATATTTTTCATAGAATCATAAAAATGATACATTAAATATCATGTGAGCCTCTCTCTCTCTCTTACTATATCGTCTACTTACTATGGCATACACATATCTATACCAATTTTTACCCAGACATACAATTTCATCTTAACCAATCAAAGACTCGTTCAACTTTCAAAATAACTCAGTCTAATCAATCAAGTAATTTTCCAATCAATTCAAACTACAACAACATAACTTCTATCATTATGAGACTAATCATCACTTTTGGCTTAACCTCCTCTATCATAGATCTCATCCCTCTCCCCATAAGGGGGACATCATTCCTACTATTCTTATTCCTACACTTATCCAACATGCCTATCTAGATACACCATGATTCCTACACCTCTAGTAGTCAGATTATCAGATTTAGCTTAGATCAGTCAAAATATATAGTGGTTCTAACTACATGGGTCACTTAGCATGGTTTTTACATCTCCAATATTTATATTAACAAATTCAACTCAAATTGGTCAAGATATACAATGATTCAAGCTACATGCATCATTTAACATTACTTAGGACATTCAAAGGGACATACCTTCAGTTTATAGATACATATATTAGTTAGATATATAGTGGTTTATATTATATGGATTCACAGTGACTATGATATAAATTCAAACTCATATACTAGATTTGGGGGCATGTACATACTACACATCTCACACATATAGCTTCATATAGTATGACATAGTTATAGGACCAAATAGTAGATTATAGGCATAGTGCAGAGCACATTGTTTTGATCTTTATTTTTTACACATGAGACATGGCATGATATATCATATCATATGTGGTTATACATATTTCTAGACTATACATACACATCACTCACATACTAAATTTTAGGGCATGGCATAGATGTTCATGTTCTTCACCATCTAGGATTATATAGATTGGAATAGAAATACATGTCATTCTCTTCTTACACATTTACTAGAGTTTTAGATTACACCTAGTTGTACCTAGGTTGTCACTATGTTGGAATGTATGATCATCTATAGTGATTGGTCTATAACATTACCCAAACCTAGACTACACTAATTTATGTGGGATAGAGGATAGAAATTGGTTTTGGGCCTTTCAAAATTTCTCAGTTCTAGTTTAGATCAGAGTGAGGTCATGATAGATTTTGATCTTCATAGCATACAAATCTTATGTACAAATTCTATATTACATGATTTTATGTGGGACAGAGGATAGATGTTAGTTTTGGGCCTTTGAGCATTTCTCATTCTAGTCAAATTCAGCATAGGGAATAAGCATTACCTTCCTTCTCCATGTTATACAGATTCCACATTTAGATTTAGTATAAGGGACATCCATTTTAGGGATTCCTTCTTTATATAGGAACTATTCATCTCTCCGTCCACTTCCCTAGCCAAGAAGTGATTTGGACCCTTTTTTAACACACTTATCTCCATGTAGGTAAGTTTAGGTTTGCACTTTATTTTCTTTATTTTACTCTAGTACTTCATTTCATTACATCACTAGAATAAAAGGGGGAAATGTATACACCCTAATTTGGTAAAGTAACCACATATATCATGTCTTTTCACAATCTTTTCATAGGAGACTCTGACTAGAGAATATGAGCCTTTGTTCACATTTAGCCATGTCCTTTATTTTGTTCATTTGGTTCTTGTTCTATTCTTAAGTCACCATTTCACCTATTTTCAATCTTCTTGAGCCTTTCAAACAATCATTCCACCTCAACTAGGTTAGGTTTTCTATCCTCTTTCCATCCCCCTAGGTCTTGGGACTATAGGGCAAGAGCATTGGGGTTGGACAATAGCATTAGTGCCACTAGTGTCCATTTACAATTCTCTTGTCCAAAGCCATTTTCACCTCCAATGATCATTTTATTTTGCTAGATGAATCTTAGCCCCTTTCTTAGCTTCATCCTTAAGTTTTCCAATGTTGGCCAAATGCAAATAAAATCTCTCAAATTTGAAATAAAGAGTCTCTTGTATAAAGGACTTCATAAGGCATTTTATATCTAGAACTTACTACTTTGACACATTAGACTTAATCAAAAATAAGCAAATAGTATAGCTTATCATTTTGTATCACACATAGACTTGCATGATTGATCAAGGAAGAGCCTAGGCAAAAGTCATTCTTGCATCTATCATGCACATTGATTATGCATATTCCCTAAGGGAGAACTAAATTTGATCTAAGACCTTAGCTTGAGCATTAATGTAGGAAGTGATTAGGATAATAGGGTTCTAGATCATGTGATCATTCTTCCCCTAACCCAAAATTTCCCCCTTTTGATTTTTATGCACTTGTTGTTTATATGTGTGTAGATAAATATAGGGTTTTAGAGATTAAAATAGACCTATATCGAGCTATGTTAACTTCTAACCTCCAAAATTTGGTGCATAGGCTCAAATTTACCTAGAAAACAAAACCCAAAAAGCTTATATCCCTAGGAAAACAATAGTAGAGGTGTATTACAACACTGGTACCACTCCTATCTAGTTCTAATGCTCTTATCCAATTAGAAAATGAAGGTTATATCTAGATTCTAGACAATGTCCTAGTCATACATCTCAATTTCCAACCCCTGAATCATCCATTTTAATCCATTTTTAGATAAGTTATTCCTTCTCCTGATGTAATTTACTTCATAAAAAACTATATTTTTTATATTAAATTAGATTTTTCCCTAATTCTAGACCCCTTATTATTTAGGAACTAAACACTAGTTTTCCCAAAAATAATAAAACAACTATCCTAGATTGTGTAATGATTATTAAATCTACATCGCTATCTTGATGAACTTCAAATGATAATTAAACTAGCATGAACATTTAGGTTTTCTTGTAGTTTTTCAATATGTCTTTATGAATCTATGTTTTTATAAATTAAGGTTTTGTTACCTCTCCCATAGTTGTCCTCATAAGTATCAAGTTCTAATAAACTAGGAACCTCTGCAAACATCAGTGCGAGGAGCATGGAGCATTATGGATTGCTAGAGAGAGGATAGATGATTACCAAGTTAGAGGGATTTATAATAATGGTGGGATTATAAAATCTTTGAGTTTTCATAGAAAGAGGAAATAAGGGTAGGGTGTACAAAAAAGGAACTTATAGAGAATCATCTATATGGTGATGTACATGAAATCTTCTGGTGTGAATTTTTGAGCCTACTCACTGCATGGTTGGTAAGGTTAAAGAATTTTTATTTTTAGGCCAAATCTACATCTAAAATTTAGTGGACTATAATTTTCTCAAATAGATATAGAAACTTGATGTTACTTATACTCGTTTGATTGATCATTGGACACAAACAATTATATATGGATATATAATAAAATTCATAGTTTATAGTTATATTAATTTTGACACCAAACAAGACCTATTCATGTGGGAGACTAGAGGAAAGTTTATGTAGCAAATACCAATTCTTATCAAGATGTTTTTCATTGAAAAATATGTAGTGCCCTACCCATTCATGATGGAATAATCTTTTGGGGCACTATGGGGATGTGCATGATAGGGATGTGAGATGGTGTAGAGTTGATTTAGGAGGCTAGCCTATACAAACTAGATGAGGAGACCAGATGGAAGGGACCAAAAAAATATTGTGGATATAGAGAAATACATGTGATAATAAAAGGTGTGGAATATATTAGGGACTACATGAGCAACTATGATTAGAAGTAAAAGTAGGGGTAAAGACCGAATAGCTATAGGAGACTTAGAGGAAGAATGAGTTGATGAAAGAATAAGATAAGAAAGAGTTGATGAGAGAGAATAAGAGCCCAAGATTAGAGAGACTAAAGAATAAGTAAAGAAGCAAGTAGAAGATGATGAGAAAGGAAAAAGCATAGAGGTAGGTAGTTTGATAGCTGATAGTGGATCATAATCATTCAAGGAGACATCTTTCACTTTCATAGGAGAGTTACCTAATTTTGAAGGCATGATCAATTGTAGGAAAAATAATGTCTTGATTTTCTACATGAGGAGAATTAAATAACAAGACATTTTATCCCCTCAATGCACATCCCCTAAACCCATATTTTATATAAGAACTATTTATATTCATCCATAGATATTTGTAAGTTAGAGAGAGTGGGAGATCAAAGAATCAAGAAGTATCAAAGAGTTACTAGATATTAATTTTTAAAGGACCACATAAGGATTTACTGAATCACAAAAGAATTATTTAAGAGAAGCATCAACTACATTGATTGACCCCTTGATTGAATAGGTTTTTGATTGGGTGGCACATATCAAAATTTTTGTTGAGGAGCATAGAATGTGAATAGACACCATTATAGATACTGAAGATAATTCAAATGCATTTTCATCACTTGAGTGAATGGAATCACCTCTATGATCATAGGAATATTTCTTATTTTTTCAAAGTTTACCATTACCAATAGATACACTAGTTCTTGGAGATAGTCGAAATGGGTCTACAAGAACATCACTATAAACACCACCAGTGATCACTCCTCCCCAAGTGATAGCACTAATTCCACCACCAAGAGGTTCTCAAGTATCAATTCCATAATTTACAATATCTTTATCACCATCTATAGAAATGTAGGTAACACTTCCTTTGTAAATGATGCTAAACAATATGGTTGTATAGTTGAGTGCATTTATCACACTGGTGCCTTATGAGAGAACTATGGATCCAGAGTAATACTTACTAACATGTGACATAAAATGGTACGTGAAAGGAAATGTAGATGAAAAAACTAAGAAATATGATCACATTGGTGCCTTATCTAGAAGGGCATTGGCTTTCATGTTCTTCCAGCAATTAGGAACAATAACCTTTGATGATGTATGGACATGGTTGGTTGTAGAGTTCAAGGTTAATAAAATCACAAGGCAAACCATAAGGATCTGAAGGAAATCCACCAAGGTCTAAGGTAAACCATTCATGATTATGACCATAGATTTTATAAATTGGTCAATAATGTCAAATTTTCCTTGGAAGACAAAGATAAGACCACTTAGTTTGTCGAGGGACTATGACCTAAGATCTAGTTTGCGATAGCATAAATCAAATTTAATAATAAAGTAAAATCTATAAAATCCACAGTAAGAGTGGAGTGAATAGAGAAATATGGTACCCCATCAAAGAGAAAAACATAGTTAGAAAGCACACTCCAAGCTATTTTAAAAAGGTTGGAGGCCCCATAGAATACTTTTGAGCAACCCAAAAATGGTCTCTAGTGTATTGAGTGTGGGAAATAAATCCACCATAGGAATGAATGACCAAAAGTATGCATAGAATTCTATAACATATACCACATAGTAGGACACTCAATAGCTCACTATCACTTATTATAATAGTATGTTAAAAATACACAAAGTATGTATTATAAATTTTTAAAATATACTAATTATGAGGATAAGGATTGTAGGGCTCTCCAAGAGTTGAAGGAAGACATTACAAAGAATGTATTGACAATAGATGCACAATAAGTGCCAGAAACATCATAATCTATTATGAGAGTGGAAACCCCTCCCACTAGTGTAGCATATACTGGGTTGGCATGGGCTCAGAATACACAACCATTTTAACTACAAGGATTAGCTAGTGAAGTTCAAGATGCACAACTAGTATAATATGCTTACCAATCTACCTAGAATATTATGTTTCCTTAGGCATAGTAATCTGGGTAGGTACCACATATAAATCAACCCAAATATGGTAGTTATGACACTTAATAGTACTAGTAGGGGTGGAATATGCCATAGACTATAACAAACTTTGGGCCATAATAGGCAAATGGCTAGGGATACTAGGATAATAAAGGTAGATTTAGAGGTGGATACCATATAGGTGCATAAAAAGGATGTGGAAATGGTCCCAAAGGCCCTATTAGATGTTATTTGTGTGGGAAAATTAATCATGTATAATGGCTCTACCCTAAAAATCAATAATGACAAACCTACTATGCTTATTACTAAGTATCTGAATAACATGATACTCAAGACTACCCTATAATAAAAACATAATATAGAGATTAGGAAGTGTATAATGTTAATCGAGTTAGTTCTGAGCCCAACCATATTAAATTTATGTAAGAAATTACAAGAATGTAGTATGCACAACAAGTACTACCTCCTTTAGATATGCAAATTCTATAGAGTATTCAATAGTAAGGTACATATGTAAAAAATGAATCCTCACTTGATGCTTTAATATATGGGTAGATTGTGTGAATAATGAAATAAGAGGGGGTTGTAACAACATTGACAGAGTTGATAAAATTGCTTAATTCTTTATGAAATGAAGATATATCAAATAATATCATCAATCTCTTGCACAATTTGATTAAATGTGTGCAAAAGGGAAAGGAAAGGCTTGAGAAGATGGTTTGGTTTGTCAAGACAAAAAAGCCATGGGATGTTGATGTTAGGGTAGATATATATTTATTAGGGTATGATATATCAAATGTTATGTTTGATTTTAGGAACACAGTGAATATGATCCCACAATCTACCTGGGAGGTGATCGATAGACCATCTTTAAGTTATAGCCCTGTAACCCTCAATTTGGTAGATTATGATAGGGTAAAGCCCATAGGATGTCTAAAAGATGTGGATATTAAAATCATAGAGTTAACTCTACATGGTGATTACAAAGTAATAGATATGAACATAGATGAAACTCACTACCTATATTTATTGGGGAAAAGTGGGCCTATGATGGTAAGATGACCAATAACATAGTAATATATCAAATATAATCGCACTAGGATCATCATATAATCATCATCCCTCTTAATATAGCTTCCAAGTCATACATAATTCCTAAAGAACCTAATTCTCCCTATGTAGCAAAAGACAATAGCTAAATATGAATTGTGATGCAGAGTGTACTTGATATACAACATAACATGCCAATGAACTAGCATATATTTCCTTCAATATAGCTAGTATCTACTAAACTATGGGGTAAGTGTTTTTTAAAACCTTTGAGTATTTTTATAGATGAAGAAGATGAAATGTGATCTCTGTCTGTACACCCACCTATACAGTCTGATATATAGTTGTTATAACATTATAGTTCTATGAACTATGACTATACTAAGCCTAATCCCAAAGGTATACTTCCATGGTACTGAGCCTCTTTTGGTAGTGGTGATTTTGATATTTACATGCTAAACTGGTCTAAAATGATCATGAGATTAAACCCTTATGCATGATTTATGTGATTGATCAGTAAATCCCTCAATACTTTACCACTAAAGATATTAGAAACTTTACAGTACATTTTTAAATGCATATAATATAGAATAGCCACAAGGTAAGTGCCCTTAATTATGCATTAAAAGGAGTTGTAGCTAACTTGTGGGTAACACATCACATCACTAGTAAGACTTAGGTAGAAGTGTGTGAATTTCTCATCGTATGGTTTCAATTTCCTATGGAAGTGAAAAATGAATGGCCCATATTTTAGGAAGGGGAATGTCCTCAAAACCATATTCAGTAGTGCATTGAAGTATGGATGGCTGAAGAAATAATTTAAAGTATTGGCTACATTACTTTATTTACACATTAGGGGTTCTTCCTACCACTTGGTTCATTCACCAAGAATGTCATAGAGAGACACAACACTGGATTCAATTACATAATGACTTTATTCAAATTTTCATATTTGAAAGTGAGAATATGCTAGTCCATAGTGGATTATAAAAGATGAAAACATTTATATGCCATAGATGAGTGGAAGATTTTTGTAACAACTATGATTCATAGCTAGAGAAGATGGAGGCTTGTGAACTTATTGATGTTGTCACCATGAAAGCCAAGCATAGTCAACAAGATTCCCAGGACCTTATTAATGATATGACTATGGAGACCAAGTGTAGATGTATAATAAAGATGGAAATCCAACCTTGCCATCATATTCAAGATGAGTCTATTGATGACTTTGATTTAGTTAGTGAAGATTCTTTAGAACTCACTGAGTTTTTTGAGCTTGAACTAGAATACAAAATATTACCTTAATCTATAGATGAAGAAGCTAAAGAAGACCACCTATGATAGATACAATTCCTAGAGAAAGAGGGTGAGTGAGATGTTCAACAGTCCATTTTAGAGGAAGAGTGAAAAGTGTATCAAGAACCTCTAAAAAAACAAATTGTGAACATTGGGTTTAAAGAAACACCAAAATTAGTGCATGTTGGTGACTCTTGGGAGTAATAAGACATTTCAAAAGTATTGTAGCTTCTTCAAGATTACACAGATGTGTGTCCTAATACTTTTGTAGAAGTCAAAGGGGTGGACTCTTCTTTAGTGGAAATGTGATTAGAACTCAATGAAAGTAATGACCTATCAAGAAAAGGCCTTATTATCTCAACCCTAATATGAAGATGAAAGCCAAAGTTGAATTAGACTATATGAAAGATGTAGGAATAATATTTCCCATGGAAAAAGTGGAATGGGTGAGTCTTATGGTAGTGAATCTAAATAAAATAGGTGAGATTCATATCTATGAAGATTACTGAATTCTAAATGATGCTTGCATTAATGACCCCTTTCTAATATCATTTACTAATGAAGTGTTGGAAGTAATACCTAGACATGAGGTGTATTCTTTCACTGATAGATTTAGTGGGTATCATCAGATACCCATCATAGCTAAAGATAGAGCTAAGATGACATTTTTTATAGAGTGGGGGTTATTCACATATAAGTTAATGCCATTTGGTCTAAAGAATGTACTTATGGTTTTCTCTAAGACCATAGTAACTACATTCAAGGACTTCATCCATGATTTTATAGAGGTATATTTAGATGATTGGGTAGTGTTCTCATTATTTTGAGAACACTTATCAAAATTAATACTAATGTTATAAAGATGTAGAGTGCTTAATATTGTGAATAACTTTTAAAAATGTGTGTTTTTTACACTGTTTGGTGTTTTAATAGGCCATGTAGTGTGAAGCAAGGGAATTTTGGTAGTATGCCACTACCAAACTCCTCCATAGAAGTGTGATACTTTTTAGGACACATGAGGTATTACCAAAAAATTCATAAAAGGGTATGTACTTATCTCAACACCACTAGAGAAATCACTACATAAAGGTGTTCCATTTATATGGATAGAAGAGTACCAATAAAATTTTATGGATCTAAAATATAGGTTGGTTACTATGTTGATCCTTATTTTTCTTGACTAGGGTAAACCCTTCCATGTGCATGTTGATGCATCAGGTACCATAATTAGCACAGTGCTTGTACAGCCTAGTGAAGGAAGATTGGACCATCTAATACATTTTGTAAGCTAAAAACTGTCTATGACCAAAAATAATTATACCACAACTAAGAGATAAGCTCTAGGAATTATATTTTCCCTACAAAAATTTAGGCATTATTTGTTGGCTACACCATTTGAACTATTTATAGATCATCAAGGTCTATGATATCTAGTAAATAATCCAATGTTGGGTGGATGGATATCCTACTGGTTGATGCGTTTCCAAGAATTTCACTTGCATATTAATGTTAATCTAGGGTGGGAGAACATTGGCCCTAACCATCTCATCATATTTCATAATGGAAAGGATCTAGAGGATATCCCCAATGAATCTCTTGATGCTCATCTATTCAAAATTTTTATGATTTTAAAACTTTTGGTAAAAATTGCATAGTTTTTGGAGCAAGGGACATTACCCACATAATAAATTGAAAGATAAAATAATCATCTCTTGACTAAGGCACTTCCCTTTAGCATTGTAAATGGATTTATCTATCATATGGGGCTGGCAAGATGAGATCCTGTAATAAGTAGAACTAAAGCATGAACAATTGCAAGTCCTAGAAGAGGCACATCAGGGCATTACAGGTGGATGCTTTGTAGGGGAAGATACCACATGGAAAATATTATAAAGTTCTATTTTGTGGCCACAAATTTTTGAGGATGTGCAGAGGGTTTCCAAATAATGTGATGTTTTCCAATGCATGGGTCAACCCAATTAGAGGGATGAGATGCTTCTTTATCCCATGTTAGTGAAGCAACTTTTTGAGTAGTGGGGTATGGATTTTTTGGCCATATTCATCTAGAAAGTAAACATAGTAATTCCATATACATAATCACTATGATGGTTTATTTTAGAAAATGGGTAAAGGTTGCTTCTACACTAAGCTATGAAGCTAAATATACTACTAATTTTTTGTATGAGAACATCATTACTCAATTTAGATGCCCACTGAGATTGGTAAGTGATTAGGTTACACACTTTTTTAATAAGATCATTAAGATCCTAATAGAATAATTTATGATTTCTCATCATAAAAGCATTGTGTATTATCTACAAGTCAATGACCAAGTAAAGGCTATTAACAAAGTGATTGGTAAGCTCTTGATAAAGGTTTATGATGTCAATAAAGATGATTGGGAGGATCAACTTCCTATGGTAATTTGGGCTTATCACACTCATTTTAAGTGTGCATCAATATTTATTACATTATAATTGGTCTATGGGAGAGAAGATACCATGCTAATGGAATATGTCATTCCCAGTTTACGAGTTGCTAATACAATGCATCTTAGTGATACAAAATCACTTACAAATTAGTTATTGGATCTCAATTGCATGGATAAAGATAGGCAAAGAGTTGTATGGGCATAGGAAATTAGTAAAAGAAGCTAAAGGCTTTACACGACAAGAATATTTAAATGAAATAATTTCATTATGAGCAATTGGTTTTGATATATGATGTAGGTTTTGTGCATTTCTAGGTAAACTCACCATTTGATGGAAAGGCCCATATGTTTTTCATGAGATTTTATAGATTTGGAATATAATATTAACAAATTAGGAAAGTAATATTTTGCTAGGAAAGGTTAATGGATGTAGACTCAAATTTTACCACCATTAGGATCAAAATCATAGAAAGAAAGTGTGGTTTCACACACCCTTGTAGTTTATAAAAAGTTCATTCATGAAAATTCTTTAAATTTTGGTTTACATTTTTTGTGTGTTGTGTGTTCTAGTTAGTTGTTAGTAGATCATAGGATCAACCATAATAGGTAAAGATACAAGATAGGCATGGTACAACTAGACTAGCACATGCTACCTATCTAGTCAACATAGGTGGAAAAGATTCAAGTGGAATTCTTAAGGAAAGATAGGTGTTTAACACCTATTAATTCCAAGAAAAGTACCTAATTATATCTCAGGTCATGATAAAGAATAATTGATACTTCAAAAGAGTTATGACCAAAGCATGCATGGAAGTGGTTATATTGTCATAGTCATAATTTTACTTCAAGATCAAGCTTAAGTATCTAGCATGTATAAATAATGAAAATATGGTGGTGTATCCCATTAGAAATTATACAACATCCAAATTTATGCCACATGAACCATATTTTATGCCACGTCCACTACACCAAATTTTTCATAGTGCACAAAAATATAGGGTACAAAACCAATTCAAAATTAAAGCTAATTCACACACATGAAAGATTTTTAGATACCAATATTAATTATGAAAGATCAAAGGGGAAAGTGAATAAAAGTGTATAAATTCCCTAATTCATCATATTCTATACCACTCACTTTTGCTAAAATTGAGTTCTAAAATTGTTGTTTTGAGTTTATTTTCTTAGCTTTATGCTCTCCAAGTTCATTCCCCGTAAGTTATCATGGCCATTCCTACTAGTGACATAGATATTGAGTAATATTTAAATAACATATTCACCACTTTGAAATAATATTTGGGGATAGGGGTCTCACTCGAGTAGATAAAGTTTTCTGACCCTATTGGTAATGCCATGGTACAACATGTAAGAAAGAGACTATTTACATAAGATGGATTGGTACCCCATTTGGATAGATCAAACATAGAGAAACTAATGCAATTACCCACTTTTTGGGATTAGCCTAACATAATGCAATTGTTTGCAGCTTGGTATAACTAACACTGTATGTACTTATCATATGATATAATGGTGTATTTGTCTTGTGAAGCTGTGTATTGCATAGTTGGAATGCCTACCCAAGGTAAATCCTTAATGGATTACAAAACTAAAGTGCCACCAAATTCTATAGAAATCAAAGCTACTATGATTAGAGGAAACCATAGTATTTTTTGGCATCTTTCCCAAATGAATTGGTGCCTTTGTTATCCAAATGCATCTCTCAATAGTTTTGTTAGACTATAAAGGCCATGACTAAGGCTACCAAGGGTGTGGTGGATATTGTATATAGAATGATCCATGGTGGGGAAGAATTTAATTGGCCTAAATTCATTTTGGTAGAATTAGAGAAGAACATTGCAAAGGTCTTAGGTATGGTGAGCCACACTTTCCAATACCAATTTTTGGTATTTCTTCTAGTGTTCACATAATGGAAATCAACTATGGCACAAGTCCACCTAGACACTGATTATTGTTCCAATGAGCAATTTTCTAATTTGGTTTATAACTCCATAAATTGATGTCAAGATCAATCCTCATTATTCCAAAATTAGGAAAAAGACCTCATCTAGATGGTGTCTATGTGTCCTCAAATCCCACCTAATGTCATGAAATGTTTGGGCCAACACATTGTGGTATAATAACTTCTAGATGGCATGACCATTTAGATCCATGAGCTACCACCAATGAAAACCACTCTATTGGGGTTCTTCTTAGACATATCTACTGCATATAGAGAGGTGTCATTATAGAAATCTTAGGCTACATAATAAGCTATTCCTCTTTAGGTTGTTCCTCCTAGAACATCAGTTCTAAGTTTATCCATTATGTTGGCTGATATCCAATGACACAAAAAGGGTGAATGTCTAGCTAAATGCAGTTCACCATCTCCATCATGATGTTGAACAAGGAGCCAAGTCTCTTGATAGGATGATCCCCATGTCCCTAAGATCGCATCTCAGTGCAACTGGCATGTGCTATAGATTAATGAAACAAATGTATACTACCTAATGTTGGAGGATATGAAAGGTGATTTGTATGAAGACAAAAAAAATGAATTTTTATTTTGGAAGGCTATGCATATAATGCAAATCCAAAACAAGTTTTCATAGGATTTATGGGTTTCCCTTCTGCCTTGTCCACCATCCATTTTGGTGAACCCCTTAGGTGAAGTGATGTGATTCAATAAGATCATATGGATCTTAATTATGGTGTGTACTTTAGAGGTACACCTTTGTTAAATCCTTTAGATGTACTACCTAAAAGTTCACTAGAGTTTACCCTTCAAAAAAAATGGTCCATGCATAAGTATCATATGGCAAAGGCAAATCCAGATGACTTAGACATCATTGAGGTGAATACCCCCAGATCTCCTACAGTTACCACCCAAACTTTGAATTTGACTAGTGCATGGACAAAGACAATGTTTCCATAGGTTACTACATAGGATGTTCCCACTCATCATTTGAGTAAAGGCTCAATTTATAACACATAGATTTATATGGCCAAGTTATCCTCTTCACTATCACAATCTAATAAAACACTTATAGATATTAAGGAAGTTTCTCTTGAGTCCCAAACTAAGGAAGAAAAATAATCCACATATGAAGAAGTTTCTAGATGTATTTCATGAAGATGCTATAAAGAAGACAAGAAAAGGGCCAAAGTTAAAGCTATGTAGAAGAAGTAGGAAGGGTAGGTATGGGTTGAAGCTATATCCACACAAAAAGCTTAGGAGGAAAAAACCATGAAGCAAAATGTTATTATTTCTAGCTAATGCCAATAAGCTATATATGAGGAACAACATCATCAACAAGTTGAAACTTAGTAAGAATGACAACACAAAGTTGACACAGAGAAAAAATATCAATGCAAGTAGTTGATAGATATGGTATCTATGTATAAGGTTGTTGAATCCACCATTGCTACTACCTCCACTCAGTCAATGATATATGATTCTATACCTTTAGTCCCATCTATAAAACCACCACTATTATCTAATATTGGGACTCAACCTTAAACCATAGGAGATGTTACTTCCCTATAAACTTTATTGGATACTTCTACACTCAATACAACATAACTGGTTACGACACCACCACCTACTTTGGAAATCTTATCTTTGATGGCAATGTTAGATGTTCCTTTACCCCAAGATCAAAGGATGATCTTTTCATTACCAATTTATCCTCTTCAACATGCATCAACCATTATTTTAACTACTTATTTGGGTAACACACCAATCCTAACTGATATTTTACTAGATGTTACTCAACTTTTATTGAGTAAACAAATTGAAGGTACAATTACCTTTCAAGAATAATTATCACAAAAGGCTCAATCCTTAGACCATAAGGTTTTTTAGTTAGATGCAAAGAATCATGGGTTTCAAAAATCCTTACATCAATCATGTTATGTTATATATATTGCTTACCCAAAAATCATTTAATAGGTCACTCTTGATTGTGTCTAGTCCTATATGGATTGACTTCCCTTGCTTAATCAACTTATTTAGGATTGGTAGTGTAGTAAATTACATACCAAGTATGCTCAGCAAGGCCCATCGATCAAAGGTGAGACTATGGAATTGTGAAATTTTCTTCTAGAATATCAGACACAACTTAGTGTTACTATACAACAAGCTAGGCAAATTACTCATAACCTATTAGACTAGTGCCAATAACTCCAAGGCATCTAGACTAGTCTTCAACCCAATTTTACCAATGCATAGACAACTTTCACCAAATTTTTGAATCCATAGGCTACTCCATAATATATGGATGATGCATTGAAATCCTTGATCAGTACATGTGATTTAGTTATAGTTTAACTTGAAGGGTGATAGAATCAGGTTTAACACAATACTTTTTCATGAGTTCAAGCATAGAGATATGTAAACTAAATTAACCTATTTTCCACTGATATTGATGTAAAGGTTTCATCAGCAAAGGCTAATACCTCTAACATTGATGATGATTATCTTTATAACTTTTTGTATTCTCAAGATACACTACATACATTAGTTCATGTGATCTACAAAATTTTATTAAAATCTAAAATGTACAAGAAAGACTTGACTATACTAGATGTCTATATTGTTCTAATGGTCAATGATCCTATTTTTATTTCTCCTAGTCAACTCCTGGTCACTCTTAGGTAGTGAAAAAAGGTAAGATATTCAGTGATACAATCTTCCACCTCTTCTCTACCATATCCTATCTAATCTTAGGTGCACCATAGGTTAAGTCTTTTTTGCACATTTTTTCCCCCTCTATGGTTCTATTTCATAAAGATTAGGTTATTTGAAAAATTGAAAAGGTAGCCACTTGGTAGCATTAGCTTACTAAAAACCCAAAAGGGTAGTAGGCTAACTTATGATCTTTTGTTGAGGATTGTGTGATTTTGAATTTTGTTACTTTTTAGTTATTTTTATTCTATGTTGTCTTAGGATATGATAACTAATTAAGTCTGATAAAGTGTTAGCATGTAAAGTATGTACATAGGGTGCCATCATAGTATAAGGACATGCCAACAGTTGACCAAGATAGTATACATGGGATAATTAGTCATCAATCATATTACTTTTGAACAAAATGTGTGGATTCAGGTTTCTCTAACTTGGGAAGCCTATCATGGTGTTATAGTTGTTAAAGATTCAAAATGTAGTTTGTTTTAGTCGTGTGTCTAATTAGAGATAGTTAATTATGTATAAATGTAAACTATGAAGAGTTGGAAGAGGTTAGACATTGAATAACTAGATCTTGGATCCATGTAATAAAGGCTTTTTGTAAAATCACAGTGTAATAGGTTGATCTCTACTTAGTAGTTATAAGTTTTTATGATTTTCTAAGTGAATTTATTCTGTAGCATCATTGTAGACTTTATGTATTGCAAATGATAATATTTTCAATATATATAAGGTTTTACGAGTAATTGGATATCTTAGATTCTGTAATGATTGTTGAATCTACATCGCTATCTTGATGAACTTCACATGAGAATCACACTAGCATGAACATTTGGATTTTCTTATATTTATATGATATGTCTTTATGATTCCATGTTTATATAAATTAAGTGTTCATTACCTCTCCCACAATTATCCTCATAATTATCAAGTTATGGGTTAATTATGCTCACCACAACATTATTAGCAGAGGTTCCTAATTTTATAGAACTTACTAATTACGAGGACAACTATGGGAGAGGTAATGAACCCTTAATTTAAAGAAACATATATTTATAAATATATATCATATAAATACAATAAATCCCAAATGTTCATGCTAGTGTGATTCTCATCTGAATTTCATCAAGATAGAGATGTAGATTCAACAATCATTACACAATATAGGATAGCCAATTAATTAGAAAACCTTATATATATTAAAAATATTATAATTTTCAATACATAAAGTCTATGGTGATGTTATATAACAAACTCACTTACAAAATCATAGAAACTTATAATTACTAAGTAGAGATCAACCTATTACACTGTGCTTTTATAAAAATCCTCTATTACATAGATCCAAGATCTAGTTATTCAATGTCTAACCTCTTCCAAATATTTTAAGTTTACATTTATACATAATTCACTATCTCTATCTTAGACACATGGTTACAACAAACTATGTTTGGAATCTTTAATAACTATAACACCGTTATAGGCTTCCCAAGTTAGAGAAACCCAAATCCACATAATCTATTTAAAAGGAATACGATTGTTGACTAATTATCCCATGTATGCTAACTTGGTAGAATAATAACATGACTTTATGATGTGATGGCACCCTATGTACATACTTTCCATGCTAACATGATCCTATTGATAGATTTCATAAGACTATTTTATTAAGATGTGAACATTCCTTTGAGGACAATTATTTCTATTATGGCTTCCACTTCATAGTTTAAGCATGAAAGGCCACTATGTGTATCATAGAAATTATTGGTTTTAAGATTTTCCATATGATAATCCATCAAAAATAATATGAACCTCCATAAATGGGTTAATCCTCATATCTATACTTCCCATGAATTTGGTACAAAGGGTGGCTTTTATTGCCTCACATGGTTTAATAAAAGTCTTATGGGATAAGGCTCATTAAAAATGGAGTATTAAACCTCTCAAAAACCATTAAGAATGTTGTGTTGGGTTAATATCAAATGATAATTTTGATAGAATCATTTTTAAATGTGCATCATATGCATGCACACTCTCAATGAGATCTTGATTGATGTTGTTTACGGAAACAATACTTTATTGATCAAACTCAAGGATATCAAACTCTTAGAGAAAGTCAGTCTTTAGAAATTCATAATTTATAACCAATTGATGAGGGTCGCATTTGTGGTACCATTTATGTGCATGATCGAATAATTAGTGATAAACTAAGTGGTCTTTCATTTTGAATAAGCGATACCCCATGATTTATAAATAAATTCACACTTATGAATGTGTTATACCATATTTTAGACATCTCAATATTCTAGTATATGAAGCATAATCTCATAATAAACTATAGGCAAATTAGGTGTTTGTAGTGGTCCTTAAATGTGGTGCTCTTATAGCTCCTCCTGGGCCTTGTGGGGGAGGTATTATAATACCTCAAGTGTCACCACATGATCTTCCTATAGTAGAACCATTGTTGATACTTCTTCCCATGATTCCTATAAAAATAGGCAAACCATAAACAATGGGTTATAAATAAGGTTGATTGGATGTGATTGGGCCTATAGTTTGTCCACAACTTATATTAGGTCCACCTAGCATTCCAATGTGAGCCATATGGCACTATTGTAATAGAAAATTAGACACCAATCATAGATTTTAAACTTGATCTTGTGCTTTTAGAGACTCCTCTATGGTCTCAATTTTAGATTCAATTTCATAATTCACACTATCAATATCCCACTTTCTAAAAAGAATTCTATCAAACTCAAATGCATGAACATGTATTATGGTGGGGGAATTGAGTCTATTTATATTGGGTTCCACTATCAAGGTTTATCTTACTTTTTACACATGTACTAGTGTTAATAAAGGGCATGAATCCATGGTTAGGGAGTACTCACCATGCCTTTCCACCATCCTATAGATTCTTTCAACACTTATAGTATCCTCCTATAATCTATGGGATCACTTCCTCTCATAGCCTTAGGCTTGTATTTATCATACTTATACTTCCATAGTTATCATTGTCTAAATCACATGCTAAACTACTAATCCTATATTGATGCATATCCTTCCATTTCCCCACCATTCACACTACTCATGAATGAGAGAGTTTAGCCATCCATGTGGAATTTCTCAAGCCTAGAATCAATCATAATATTCTTAATCTCTAAATAAAATTGTTTGAGGTACTTTATACATGGTTCCCTCAAATTTGAATCATGCTTCATCTAAGAAAGAATATGTAGAGATCACCATTTTTAGAATATATATATATATATATATATATATATATATATATATATATATATATATATATATATATATATATATATATAAGAATATGTAGAGATCACCATTTTTAGAATATATATATATATATATATATATATATATATATATATATATATATATAATTTCCTTCCACTAGATGCCTACCATTAATGTTCAAGTAGTTTCCAACATAACTAAGGCCATCTAATGTTATACTGACTAGGAATCCTTTCATTCATGATTCCTTTAGTTTTCTTGTGCATATGTTAAAATCCAAGCATGTAAGTGAATAGGTAATTATAAAAATAATGTTTCATATAATGAATCATATAGGAGCTATTGTAACCATGTACATGTAAAAACCCCTTATTTCAGATATTGGAGTACAAATTTATCTTCTACGATAGAAACCTAGTTCTCAACATTTTCTAAAGATATACATTTGAGAATTTCTCTACCATCATGCTAACAAGTGTAACATGTTCTGGTAACAAAACCAAAGTGTTGGGTCTTTTTCCATAGCTTTACATAAGTAAGTATTACTTATGAGCTTAATATAAAGAAGGTGCCAATAGTCTTGTGCATCAAAATATCATGCAAGGGGTAACCTCACACACTCATTCAAGGCATGAAGAAGGGACAAATACCAATTTATTAAACCATTTGAAGGTGTTTAGTTAAGCTCTATCTTACTTAGGTGCTTGAGTTACTATATTTATCCATTGTCACTATCATTATTCTAGAGTTAGCCATTTGGCCAATTAATACAATACATATAACTAATATTATAAACATAAATTTAACACTATAAATATTAATACATCATGATTTACATACAATAAATGGTTATATTTCTTTCATTTAATAAGGCTACCATGTTATATTATCATTAAAAAATCTCTTCAGATTTGAATATTGATAACTGTTCCATAGATACAATAATATCAACTCTAGTTCTAATAGATATAACCATTCTAACTTCTAAAAACCCTTTATAAACAAGATAAGGGGTATTTATACATAGGTGTAGCCCTTTCCTTTAGTTATATCATTAATAAAAAGTCATGACTAACTAATGACCATTAAAAATAATGAGTCATGGAAAGCTGTAATAATGATTTCCTATTGAGTTAGGCCTAATTTCCCTTATATACCCTCTTTATGTTGTATATTCATGTTTATGATCCTCTTCTATCATAGGATGCTGCTAGATTCATTCTCTCATTAATTTATACTACTTTTGTGAACTATTTTTTAACCACCTCTACTTCATGTGCCCTTGTCCTAGTCTTGGGATTCTACAAGTCATGTGTCTTATGCTCGTCATTCTCTATTCACTTATATTTTGTGACTCATCTTTCCATGCCAATGTCTTTTGTGTTATTATTCAAATTTTTGCTCTTTCATGCCATCTTCTTTTGTTTTATGATATGTATGTGGCAAGGTCCTCTATGTTATTCTCATGCTCTTGCATTCGAGTTCCAATGTTACCAAAATACTTAGAACATTTTATTAAAAAATTTGGGTCTAATAAGTAGTGCATTGGGAATAGGGTGGGATCAGATCGTGGAATATTATGAGATAATTTTTCATACTATTATTTCATACCTTCATTATTGTAAGTTTGACATCTTTTGAGTTTATTTCTATCTTACCACTTTGTATAGTTTTTATTTGGTCTTTATAAAAACACTATATTATTAATATATCAACTATGTTGACATAGTTTATTTCATACTTTACTTTCCCTAAAATGTATTGGTTTGGATAATGTATTTTGTGTTAGTCGACATCCTTGCAACTAAATTGACCTGGCCAATACAATCAACTAAGATTTTAAGGTTAGTTTTTGGTATTAGAGTCATATATATGTGTTATATTATCATTAGAAAACATATAACACATTCATATGATTTAATTATGCTCATATTTATTCTCTTAAGTATTAAAAGGAAGAGTTAGATCTTAGAGTATTATTCTTGGAGGTGTAATATTGCTAAAAGTCTTTGGAAATCAAAAGCAATTACGATGATGAGGTGTCCTAGTATTTAGAGTCCAAAAATAAGGATATATAGGCTTTCTTATTTATATTTGAGTTATTCAACCCATAATATCTATTACAAAGTGTTGATTGAGCCAAAGGGGAGATTAATATTGATGATTCCTATTGGCTTGGATAAATGGAGGAATAATAGTGTAATTATATTGTTAATAAAATATTTGACCAAATTTAATATTATATTGTTTTGGAATGGAATTTTTTACAAAGTGAGGTGAAAATTAAAAAGCTTCACGAGTGGTTATGGGGATAAAACTAATTTTCTTGTGTAACCAAATTTATTTACTTATAAATAAACTAACTATAATATTAGAAATAACTTTGGATCATAAAAATAATCTAAAAAACTCCCCCTTGATCCAAAGGGGTATATTAGATGAATGAACTGGAGAAATGATTTTGAAGTTATCAAAGGATCTCTATCATAACTGTAACTAGTGTACTATACCTCTAGAACTAACCAAAAATTATGCAACTCCATAAAGAATCTCATCCTTGTAAGTTGTATCAAAAAATGGCTGATGAATATGATCAAGGCTTACTCATCATCGATAATAATCATACCCTACTATAGTAGAACATAATTAAGCATGTTCAACTACATTGACCCATATAACGTCCCATATAAGAACCCATCCAAGTGAAAAAATATATTTTGTATGGCCCATCTTCTTGATGCCCAACAAATTCTAATAACCTTTGCTCAACATTATTGGTGCTAGCAACCCCTATCAACTCATATTATAATTGATGACTATTTGAAGTCCAACTAATGCCTAAATATTATCCCTTTATTAGGTGAGATGTGTGAATTCATGTATCGAGAGAAACAAAAAAACTAACTCTGTCCACTTCATGTCATGAATATCAAATATATAAAGCCAAATATGAAACTCAAAGTAAGAATACAATCTAAAATTTGTCATTCAAACATTGAACCCATACTCTAAGTGAATAGCTAATTAGAGAGGGTAATTATCCTCTATCCTCTAATAGATACTTCAACCTCTATTGTGACACTTTGGACTTTGTCAATCATAAGGATCCTGGTGGATCTATAAAGGACATTATTATCACTGAGATTACAAGCATGAGGTGATACTATGAAATTTTTTAATTTTAAGGTGTCAATTTTAACTAAAAATGCACCTTTATACATCAATTTTAATACATTTATTGTAAAAATTATATAATTTCACTTCAAATTACAAATTTAACCATTTTAATGTGTCTGAAACATCTAAAAACCTACAAATCACTTGGTCACATGACCACATTCAGATAAAATAGTGATTTGTCAAAAATTTGTCTCAAGAAGTCACAAATACACCCTTATATCATTGATTTGACTCAAAGAATAATTAGAGGGGATTTAAATCCTAGACCTCCCCAAATTATAAGTAAGTAACAAAACATAACAACCACTCCCTCTGTATACAATTTTTGAAATATAAGTAGAGGATAGTCTAAATAAAATGGATTTTGTTTGATTTGTCAAGAGAAAATAAAACAAGAAATGGGGACATGTAAAATATTTTAAAAAAATTTACACAAGATGTGATAATTTTGGAGTTTACTTGTGGAGCCCATGATAATGTTAAAACCCAATGCTATTCTAAGCAATATTTAACTCAAAAATCAAACCAACACTTTTATATTCTTTGTTTCATATTCCATGCTATGCCATTATCTGGAGGAGAGTTTTTTTTTTAAACCTACCTTGGATCAGATCATTGTACAATGCTATTTAGAATTTTGATATCCTTTTCTTTTAAATTCTCAACACACCAAAAAACTAGCTATACAATGTTATTGATAATTCTTTTTATTTTTTTAGCACACCAAAAACTATTTTAAATCACCCATCATATGCCATACAAGTCTATAATTAGCTATCATATATGTGCTAAAATCAAGATTTTATGATTTATTTTTACTTATCTATCTTATATTATGCCTTGATTATAATAGATCTAACTCCAAATAATTAAAAAATACTATGTAATGGAATTAAACTCAATAGCTATCGTACTAGGGTGTACAATTAGTGCAGGCTATAAAATTAAAAAAACCATTCAAATGGTTTATAACCAGCCTTCAATCCTCCCAATAAAAAAATTAAATAATGTATTTAAGACTTAAAGTGATATGGATGTGTAGAAAATTCATATAAGAATAATTTTGTGTGTTTATCAATTTCCAATGTGGTAGATGGAAAGCAATTATTGTAAAAGTATTTGAAAATAGGAGATATTAGATTTCTTATTGAGAAGTGGAGAAATCATTCTTTAATCCTTTGTGATAAAGGCTCTTCAATTATGTAGTCCTCCTCTTCAAAATCCTAGGCTCTGATACCACTATTGGCCCAAATAAATGGAGGAATAATAGTGCAATTACATTGTTAATAAAATATTTGACAAAATATAATATTGTATTATTTTAGAATGGAATTTTTGACAAAATGAGGTGAAGCTTACAAAGTTTCATGAGTGGTTATAGGGATAAAAATAATTTTCCCATGCAACTGACTTTATTTACTAATAATCAAACTAACTAAAATATTAAAAATAACTTTCGATCATAAAAATAATCCAACAAGTCCACCCAAAGGTAAGTATCTATATTCATATTATCTTTCATTTATTTACTTAGTAGATAGACTTTATTTGTTCATTGATAAAGTGGATGTATTTTTTCATCCTTGCTTATGATATTCCTTATACCTAATAATCTGATATAGCTATATGGCTTTTTAGGCTTGTCATTTCCACCTTAGGTTATGTATACTACCCATTGGTTGACTATTTCACCACTTATATTCTTATTGATTTAGTATTTTTATATTTCTTAGATCTAGGTTACCAATATTTTTTAGCTCCTTACATGTAGTATCCTTGTAATATCCTTCATACACCAGTTTTATTACCATTTTTACATCTTGAGGCTTAGTGAGAGTCACATCGCATATCTAAGGCTTATGATTTTGAACCCTATCCTCTTTACATTTGAGTTTGAATTAACATCTACTAATATTATGGTTATTCTAAGTCTTTATCCTATGTTTTAAGTATATGTAGGATTTATTTATATGACCTTGTCTATATCCTAATCTATTTAGAGAAATATGATTGTTACTAGTTATCCTAGGCCATGTATACATTTTGGTGAATCTGACATGAATTTTATCCCACCATTGGTTGGATTGTATTCAAATCTCCATTTATTTATTTTCACTTAGCTTCACTTTGTCTTTACAATCATAATACATTTTGGGGAACTTGACTTGAATCATATCCCATCACTGGTTGGTTTGTCTTCACATTTCAATATCTTACTTATTAGAGATTTGAATTTGATAAGATCCTCTTGTCAATATTTTTATTATTTACACTTATTAGATTTTACGTCATATAACAATGATGTCCTATCTCTTTTTAAAAAGGCTCAACTCATTTAGATTTCATATGGGTTGGTCCTTTATCCATCCTGCCTCCATCTTTGAAGGAATCTCTTCATTATGGCATCTCCCTTAATCTCAAACTTGATATATCTAATAAAACTTTATTGATATATAAAATCCTCAAAGAAAACCCCAACACATTAAATATTATACTACACATACAACTTATAGAATCTTTACTCCTTCCTCACGTACAAACTATAAAAACACCAAAAAACTAACATAAGCAGTTGCAATATCACATTATGCTACACTTATTAAAACCAAAGTTCAAAATCCTATTAATACAACAATAAAAAGAACACCAAATATTATCATAATGTAATGAACTATGGTTGAAATTTATTTAACTCTTGAGCTAAGATACCCTAATCAACTTATCAAAAATCTTGAAAATAACATTGTTTATGACCCAAACAAGAAGGTGAGTATTAGACATATCAGTCCATCTACTATGATAGTTAGGGAAATAAAAAATGGTACTCTTATTAGAATAAATTTTAGGAATCCTCCACCCTAGTATTAATTATCCTACCAATAATTCTAACAATTTAAATCAAATTCTTCCCATTGATAGATCCCAAGTCCCTACACAAGTGGTTAAGCAAATGTCCCTTAGTCAAACTTCTAACCATAAATAATTACTCCAAATTTAAACCCATATATATCGAATAGATGATAAAGCACCTAAATTTTTGGTGAATCAATCAAGTCAAAATTACATCCTTCCTCCTCTAATGATAATAAATATTATCCCCTAAGTAAATTGGATAATGTGATGATAATAAACATCCTTCCTCTAAGATATTCCAATGGAAATATAAAAACATAAATCTCTAATCCAAAACAAATGGCTTCAAATCTTCAAAAATAAACCTCTATATCTCTTAATTATGTCTATGGATATAAAAATAATTTATCCAACTATCAAATATGATAGGAGTGATAATCATACCTTATATCTTAAAGATTTTGGAAACCTATATAAGGAATGAATTAAAACCAACACCTTTAAAATAAATTATTTTATAAATAGAACCTTCATTGGAAATGCATTGTATTGGTAAAACAAACTTAAAACTCATTCCATTACAAAACTATAATACTTAGTCATTGGTGTAGTTAAGAAATTCCAACATAAGAACTTCTTGAGAATAACCTTAGAAACTTCATTAATGCTAAGTGATAACCTAAGGAATCTTCCCATGATTTCATCAAGTGATGTAAATATTTGGCATATAAAATATATCATAACATGATTGAAAAAATTATCTTCAAGCTCTTTTTTACCACTCTAAATTCCCTCTTAAATATATAGTTAGGATCTTCTCCCCAAAACTTTAAAATATGCCTTAGATCAAGAAAAAATAAAAAAAATTCTTGTAAGATAATTTTAACCTTATCAAAACATTAGTAATAAATATTTATCATAATCAACCAAGACAATCAACACCAATAATTATTAAAATGTGCCTCTTAAAAAACCTCAAGCAGGAGCTCCTACCGCAAACAATGCAAACCATTCCCACCCTACCTTGAGTCTCAAAGAATTTTAAAAAAAAAAAATCTACCTTCCTAACACATGATCCTTGACCATCCTGAGCCTCCAAAAATATGGTATAATTCCAAATATTTTTATCGGTGGCATGAATTTGTAGGTCATTCTCATGATATTTTATGAGACTCTCAAATATTTTCTTTTACCTTCTTATTAGGTGCACACTTCAACCATGAAACTATCACCAAATAATGTTATAATGAATATATCAAATATTATAAATATCATAAAAAAAATCATATCAAAATATATATTCACAATCAAATATAAATTAACCTCAACATCCTTCAAATTCCCAACCAACCATTAATGTTCTACAAACCATGATCAATTATAACTCTTTCAATAGTATGGAAAAATTTATATACATGAATGAAAAAAAGTGTGTGGTAAGTTTCATCACTCTTAAATCTATTATGTGACATTATCCTAAGGAGAACATAGTTAAATTCCTAAATCAAAGTGAATTTGAGGTGATATTGATCTTATATCTCATAAAACTCTTCAAACCTATCCTACAAGTCCAATTTTAAATGTTAGCATCTTTCACAGCATTAAAATATGCACAACCATTTATTTCAAATTATATTAGCCATGATGATACATTTATATTAAACTAATATCAATTCAAATTTAATGTCCACCAATATATTTTTTAGTTACAAAATATTACAAAAAAATACATTATAAAAGATAGAATTTGCTGCTACAATTCCAAACTACCTCCATATTTCACACAATAGCATCAACCATGAAACAAAATTTACTGATATAGTTCTACATCACTTTCCTATAAAAAATAATTGTATCATCTAAGGAAAATAAATTTCTAGTAATATTTTAAAAATAAATGTTTGTATTGATTAACACATGATAAATGTCAATACAATATTATAATCTCTACTTGTTAAACATCACTGCATCAATCATCTTCCCTTCCTTTTAATGAACTATATTGATCAGGATAATACAATAAAAATTAATTCAAACCAACCTAAATATATCATATTATTTGAGATAATTTAGCTTAATTATGTCACACCAACCTATGTCAACCTACATGATACAATTGAACCCAGTTCTCCCACATAAGAATTTATCATCCTGGATGATACCTTACATCAAAATTCAAAATCACCTCCCAAGATCCCAAAATTAAATTATATCATAGAATTTTTATTTTAGGATAACTCTGCACAAAAATTGACAGTAAAATTAGTCCATATGTTGATCTTGAGGTTGATATCAAGAATAATCCTAAACTACCTCACTCTACATCATATATTGGGGCATCTTGTGATGCCCATCCTCATCTCACTTCATATTTTGGGACATCTTGCAATGCCCACCCTTCTCCCAATTTAGACTTTGGGTCATTTTGAAATTCCCATACCTAAACCAAATTACCTTTTGAGGCATCATATGAGTGTTCTTCATCCACATTGTAAAATAATAAGCAAATCCAACTTCAAAATTTTTTAAAGATCCAACCTTGTGTTATGCTTTCTAGTTTCATTTCTTGCATATAGTTTCCTTCTTATACATAGTTAGATTCTAATGTATCATGATAAAAATTTATTTTAAGTTATTTTCTTTCAATCTTGTGTTTCAACTTAACCTTGATTTATCTACACCTATGGGTTTCTTAGCATAGACCTTGATACCTATTTTTGGTCCTTAGGTCTCTTATTCTTTTTACACATCCAAATTTCTTAGCATCCTCATTATCCTATGTTCTTAGTTTTATCATGTCTCTTTATTTAATATTATTTCATTTACAATCCTCCTTAGTTTTTGCTATGGATCTTTGGTAACACCTTTACATTTTTACTACACCAATCCATCCTTTTGGACACTTTAGTATCATATTTTCTAGTTTTATTATAATTTATAGTTGGCCTTAGTTTCCTTTATGGATATTCAGTAGCAGCTTAAAGTTTTTATTAAACCATTGCCTTCCTTTTAAGACACCTTGGTATTTCTTTTTCATTTTATAGCTTTAGCTTCCTATAGTCAGCGCTAATTTCCTTTATGATTATTTTGTATCTTATTATACCGTCCCTCTTTTGGGATGATTTATTTTATCATTGATTTTGGTAGACTCTTTTTATGTTAGTATGGATTCTATAGTGACATGATTACATTATTTCAAAATATTTCCATTCTTGATGTTCCCTTCATATTATTCAAATTACATTTCCATGTAATTTAAGATCCCCTCTTTTTATTTTTTTATTTTTAAATAAAAATTCTCCCTTATTGTGGTAAGATACTAGCATATCTTCATTATATCACCTTTTAGAATGTATGGATCTTCCATGATCCCAATCTCTCCCTTTACTTTCAATTAAGGAGTTTTCGATGAGTGGGGAACATTCTAGTGACACATAATTTCTCACACTAGTAGGGGTTTTGAGGAGTGGGGAACATGTTGTGTGAAAGTAGGATCCTTTTTATTTTTCATGCATCTATCATTCATGGGATTATATTCATACTTCACTTATTAACTCAAGCTTATACGTCCTAGGTGGGGTTCTCTAGGTCCTTGATGTTGAAAGTTCTCATCTTAGACAACTAAATTATTGTGTCTTATCTCTACTAAGGATATCTACATCATATTTGTGTTGCATTTCATCCCCTTATCTCCATATTATCTTTATAAATATATCCTTGATGGATATTGATGCTATATAATCATATTATTCTTATTTATATTCCCATTTTATTTATCTTTATTTTATATTTGACTCTTAAATTTAAATAATATACTTATTAACTTTTTAGTTTGTGAGTTAAATTGTAAGACCTTTGGGAATATAACTATGGATTTCTCACAGACTACTATTATTTTTCACGTCTGCACCATCTTTGTTATTATGTTTATTTCTAGATGGTTATACCTTCCTATATTATACTTTAGCAAAAGCATTGATTTTAAGTTTTCACTCATTAGAGTCTCTACCTTATTTTTTTCACATCCTTATTTGTTTTAAGTTTACACATTTCTTTCATTGGATTTTTTTAAAATAATTTTATTTTCTACTCCTTTTGATATTTTGGTTCTAATTTAGTCTTATCGATCTTATCCTGTTTTTTTTAATATTTTACAATCTTTTTCTGAGACTTTTTCATTTACATCCATTTATCGACTATCATGTGTGCACACATTTATTTTATCTATTTTTGGATTAAATATTTGGATTTTCTCAAATTCAATTCTTTTTCCTACCATGATAAAGACTATGGTATTTGCATGTACCATTTATGTGGAAAGGTAAGTCAAGGTATGTATATATTATTTTCATTTATTAATTTATCAATGGTTCTTTTAATATTTTATTTTAGTTATGATCTTTTTTGTTGCCTATATATCTATCCTAAAACACCATCCCATGTTACAATATTATGAGGGTCATATACATACACTTGAAGGGTCTTATTGGCACATTAATCTCCCTGAGTACATATTGTAAGGAGTGCATTTAGAATAGGGTAGGATTAGTTAGTGGTACTTTGAAAGACATGCTTGGATAATATTATGTCACACCTTAATTAATATTAGTCAACCTCCTTTGAGATATTTATATCTTACCTATCCATATAATTTCCATTTAGTATTTCTATCACCATATATTCCTACTATATCATCTAGGTGGATTTTTTTTCATAGTTCCATTTCCTTGTATTACATCAGCTTGGCCAATATAATTATGTGTTAGCTAACATCCCTCTGACTATATCAACTTGGTTGATATCATTGGATTAGAGGTCAACGTTATTTTTTGGTATTGGATTCATACACACACACACACACACACATTGTTCTATTATCACTACCAAATATATAACTTATTAATTTGCTCTATTTGCACTCACATTTCTACTCTTAAGTAGTAAAAGAAAGAGTTAGAGCTAAGAGTCTTATTCTTGGAGGTCTTTTATTTATAAGTTTGTTTAAAGCTAAATAGGCAGAGTCATATATAGGAGGTGTCCTAGTATTTTGAGTCCCAAAATAAGGATATATAGGCCTTCTTATTTCCATTTTAGTTATTCAACCCATAACATCTATTGTAAAGTTCCACTTGAGCTAAAGGGGGAGATTAATGTGTTGGTTGATCCACCTAAGATAATTACTTTTATCCCTAGTATATTTAACTTATTTACTTAGTAGATATACTTTATTTATTAATTTATATAGTGGATATATATATTTTATCCTTCCTTATGTCTCTCCTTATATGTAGGGTTGATTAGGATTGTCATTATCAATTTAGGTTGCATAGACTGCCCATTAGTTGACCATTGTAGTTTAGTTTTTATAACTATATTGAATTTGGGTTAGCATTATTTATAAATTCCTTGCATGAAATATCCTTATTATATCATTGATACGCCCCCATTTTTTATCATTTTAAATATTCATTCCTATTGATATCCACACCTCATAAATTAGGCATAGGATTTAGAATCACATCCTATTGACATTTGAGTGTATATTACCTTTTACTAGGTATATTATTATTATATGTCCTTACCCACTCCTCTAAGTATATGTAAGCTCTATTTTTGTGACCTTATTTGTATCTTAGTGTGTTGAGAGAAATATTATTGTTATCGATCATCATATCCCATGCATACAATCCAAAATTTAAGATATATTATATTAACTATGTTAGTTAATTAATTCCAAAATTTTCATATATGTAATAAATTTTTGTAGGATACTTATTTAAGAAAATTCATATAAAAGTATCAACTAAAAATTTACATGATGAGTTTACAAAGTCAAAGGAAGGACCAAAGTGATACACAAACTTCAGTAGTAACCATCTATTTTTATATAGAAATCACATTGTAGGTTTTCAAAAAATTTGATGGTCATGAAAAAAACTATTAGAGTAACTTGTGATGGGATTGTAGCCTATGAAAGGATCATGTAGATTGAGTTTGATGAGTATTGGTTGTAAACATGGTTCAATTTTGGATTTTTTATTATTCAGTTCTTCTCATGGGTATTTCATGCACCTCATGTTTATAATTTTATTTTAAAATATAATCCCCTGGTATATGTAGATATATTAAATGGAATTTGGGTTAAATTGTGAAATGGATAGTATTGAGTCCATGATTATGATTTTTTTAATTCTCCTAGCTGATTTTAATTTTTAGATGTTATTATAATTATTTGAGAAGTTTTTTAAGAAGACAAAGCATTATATAAGCTTTGGGTAGTTATGAATCTTATCTATACCCATGAAGTCCAATTGATGTTGGTAAACTTATACCTTATAATTATATAGTGGAAATGGGAGTAATCGCCTCACTCTATCATAGTTTTTACCAAATTAGGTTTCTCTAGGCTAAACTATTATAACTTTTATTTTGTTGTGTTTTTTCACCTTGCACCTTATTTGTTGTCAATTTCATTTTTAACATGTTATATATTTATTTATTAAGAAAATTAATGCATAACAATAAAAAATAAATCATGCATGTGTTAGGAGTTTAAAATATCCATGTTGGTGATTCTTACTATGGAATATCCATGTAGATTAAAGATTAAATTGGTGTCAAAGAAAGCTTCATTTCATTATGTATGGATTTTTATGGGATTGTTTTTTTAGTTTTATACTTGTTACTATATAAGGAAATATTAGTGGTGAAGGTATGTTAGTTTACTTATAGTAATACATTTCCACTTGTAGCAAGATATTCACATAAGGAAGTGAAATAGAGAAATTAGTAGCATGGCCCATCTTGATGAATAAGTACCTCCATCCAATGAATAATTATTTTAAAAGTTGGGAGAGGATGTTTCTAACATCTCTCTATTCATGGGATAGATTTATAAGGTGGATTCCATTATGGTGGTTCTCATGGTGAACCTAAGTGTTTTTATAGGATCTTCAAAATTAATTGAGGAGATGAAATCTCAAGAGTATGAGAATGTGGAAGGAGATATCCATACAAACCAATATCTACCACCATTCAAATCTGAAGAAAATATTGAGATTTATTTATATGAAGGAGAGGTCAATATAGAGAGGATAGACCATTTTATAACTCATCTTGAGGTATAATTTAATTTGTATCAAACTAATGAGAGTTGATAAATTTATTTTGAAAGGTTAAAATTAACTAATCATGATTTAACTTGGTTTGAAAGTTATGTTCATACCTTTGTTGTTAAGAATATTCATTAGATAAATAAATGGGATAAATTTAGAATTTTTATTAAGAAATAATATTATCCTATGTTTTATTATGAATAAAGGTCCATGTTTTGAAAATATCTTAGACAAAATAATGGTTAAAGTGTGTAAGAGTATACAAACAAGTTTTGAAACAAGGTAGTTCAAATGGAAAATGATATAGTCGACCATGAAATCATAATGAATTACATGGGTGGAGTCCATATCCATTTGAGGAGAGCCATAATTTTATGCAAGCATATAGATGTAGATGATATTTGTTCTTAAGATTATTACTTAGAGATTAAAAAAAAATAAGGGTCCATAAGCATGTCAAAAAAATAAGGTGGATCTATATAAAAATGAAAAAGGTAAATTAGAAGGTAAGAATAATGATAGTACTAAATTTTCTTAAAATAATAATAATAGAAGTCATTTTAGGCATTGTGATGTTGATAGTAATTCATAAGATACTTTTTTAATTTGTATCTAGAATTGAATCCATATAAAGGCAAGACAAAAAATAAGGTTTTGAATTCATTAGAAGGGAAATAAGTTGGGTGAATATCCAATTGAGATGAGACATTATGTTGTACCTATATTAATAATGAGTTATGCTTAGGTAATAATAGTTTTGAATATCAGGGTGAATTACAAAAGTTTTCCATATTAATGTTATAATTAAGAAGCTAAAAGTTGATGGTATTTGTTATTCTTGATCTTAAGAAAAATTTATAAACAAGGAGATAGTGGAAACATTAGGGATATAAAATTAAAATCATCCTAGTACATAGGCATTAGGTTGGGTAAAATAAGGATTAGAGTTAAATGTGGCCAAATGGTGCAAGGCTAAGTGTTGTATTAATTAACATTTCATTGATGCAATCAGACTAGATGTTGTGGCTCTTACTTTATATGGTTTAGTGCTTGGTATCCCTTACATGTATATTCAATATGTTATCCTCATGATAAAATCCAATTAATACCCTTTGGTGAAGTATGTAAAAAATTTCATCTTTAAATCCCATGAATAAAACACTAAGTTCTCCTTGGTACATGCCTTTCAAGACAAAAGGCTAAATAATGCTAGTTGGATGTTTGATTTACTTATTTTAAGATATATACAAGATAAAGAAGTGGATGCACATGAGGCTTATTTTATCATGTTTATTAACAAATAGTATAAGTAAATCAGAGAGTTAATGTATAACTTCAAGTAATTTTTCCAAGAGCTCATGGGCTTTCCACCTATAAATCAATTGAGCATGAGATTTAGGTGCTACTATATTTTACTCTTATAAATTTAGGTCTCTATTGACACTCCTTGGTGGATGTCAATGAGGTAACATAATAGTTATAGTCTTTGATTAATCAAAGTTTCATATATCCTATAGCTTCTCTACATAGTTATGTAATTATTTTTGTACCTAATAAAGATGGTTCACAAAGAATGTGTGTATGTAATGAGCTAGGATTGACATGAAACTATCTTATCTAAAGATCTTGACTCAGATAAGGTAAATTAAATAGATCCCATCTATATTTAATGAATCAAAATGTGACCAAATGGATCCAAAAACATACTAATAGGATCACTTAGAACATAATGTGAATATAAAGGGCTCCAAAGCCTCTAGATAATAAACACAACAAAATAGTTTTAGATAGGTCTATTGTTATTGTAATTAAATATCCTAATTAATAAATGTAAATAAACATAAAGGTTAAAAACATATAAAAATGGGTAAGGAACCATGGTAGGTAAATGGGGTCCTAGGTTACCTTAGGTGGATAAATGGTAACTTCAAATAATAAGTGTAGAGAAAGTTTAAACAAGGTGATATACAATCATTAACCAAGTAGTTATGCAACTTATATATATATATATATATATATATATATATATATATATATATATATATATATATATATAATGAGATAGATAATGTTAGAATATAATTTCATTAAATAAGACCTATAAAACCTTAATATCCCCCTTGGATAATGGTGATTTATAAGAGATTATTGTGGTTTTAAGGATATCAAAGGTTGAATCAATATCTAGGCTAAAATGACTCCTATTGCATCCCAGATTCCACAATGCATTCTTTCCCTCCAAGACAAGAGCTAAGTAATAATTCCTCTAAATGTAGACATAGGGCATAAGTGCAAGCAATAATAATTGAAAATAAACATTACTCTCTATTATATTAAAATGGTGACTTGTATTTATAGTGGTGAGTGATAATGTTATAAGGGAGATCCAAGGTTTTGATATTAAGACTAATCTCATTGATCTCATCATATTCATAATCTAGTAAGTTAGGAGATATATTTCCCACAAATTTAGGGTGTCCATTGTAGCCCTAATTAAAATTAATAGAATAATTGATCTTTGATATTCATGAAAAGGAATGATAGGTAATAGTTCAAGGGTAGGAATTTCAAAAACACCACATTATCAAAATATTTAAAAATTATAAGGGTTTATATCTCCTTAAATATTTTATATGGCACCATTGTGGTGAAATTTTACACACTGACATGTATAAGAGGTGATGTCTCTCATGTGATCTATCTATGGGTGACCATGTAATTTTTTTTTAAATAGTGGTAAATTGAAGACCATGACCTTAACTCTAACCATGATAAGAGGGACCATTATGAGGAGCCAAACACGACCAAGAGGAGACATTTATCTTCAATTGGAACCTTGGAATGTATTTTAGGTATATTTAAGGTTGCATTCAAACTATTTAAGAGTCTTATTAAAGTCAATGGAAGTGACACAAGTACTTGACCATTCATTAATCAAGGCAGGTTTGGTTAGAATATCACCCACTTGGACACCAATGCATAAAGGAAGACCATCCACACAAAGTAATATTTCATATGGAATCATAGAATTAATAGGAAACTTAAATGAAATATAGGCATCCAAAGTTTCATCAATATGGATGGACATATATTCACATTGTTGGATAATATTATCCTTAGACCTATAAAAAGTGGCTTATTACCTATAAGTGGAAGTTGGGGACTTTCACTTCGAATAAAATTTTAAACAAGTGATTAAGATGATGAGGGGAATTCATCATGAGTTCAAGAAAAGGGATCAGAGAGGGAAGTCAAGAGAGTAATGTGATGGGATCCCACTCATCATATCTTAAGGGGAATAAACTAGACTAAGATAAAGGAGCATAATATTGAATTAACTTAGATGATGGAGGGGTTGAATAGAATTTGAACTGATAAAAAATAGAACTATACCATTTTGGATCATCCAATGTAGTTAGGTAAAGGAGATCAAATTGCATTGATATGTTCAATGTAGTTTGTTGCACATGGGATTTAGAAACTTCATGTATTAAACTAGTTGATGTGGCAATAATAAAAATAGATTATGTTGAGTTGGTTAATTTAATTTTTTTAGATATGGGAATAGTTCACTGTATCTAGATAATCAATATCATTGGTTTTGATTGATATGACTTATCATGATGGCTGATGTAGCAACAATAGAGGGATGAAATCACATAGACTATATTAGAGTAGCTAATAGAGTTGGGGAATGACTACTAAATTATATTGAGGTGGTCAATCTAGTTTAAACTAGTGATAATGTGTGTGAATTCAACAAGTTGGTTGTTTTATTCAAAAATATGAGTTAGCATTAACTTTCATATACTCAACATCCATAAAATGAGATGGATTTGTGTCTTGAACAATTTATTGAGTGGGAAAATTATTATAATTATAAAGTGGATAAAGATCAATGTAAGATACTACATGCCTCATTTTTTTAATTTTAACCACATTTTCATCATTAGTTAAATAGTGAGGATCAAGAAATTCTTGCATAATATTGGAGGAAGGAGGTTGAGTAGTAGTAGATTGATGATTTAGAAGTGGTTCTTTAGGAATGTGGAAAAGTGAGCATTGGCCTAACTGAGAGCATAATGCTTAACTTTATAATTCTACATTTAGCTACCTTATCATAGGCTTATTGACATTTAAATTTCATGGTTTCATGATATAAATGGGGACCAATGAGAAACTCAATATCAAAGTTCCTAAGTTTCCTACATGTTTAATGAGAATGTCCCTAGCTTGCATAATACCAATAAAAATTTTATGGATTTTACCAATGTTTAGCAGGGAGAGTAGAGCCAAGTTCTCTTACTAAAGGTTTAGGAATACATTTTTGTATTTTCATTAGGGAAAAAGGTTTATGAACATCAACATTATTCACATAGGATGATCAAGAAGGATGAGGTTGGAAGGACTTTCCATGAAAGGTCAAGAAAAGTTCACTTCATTGGACTCATAAGGAAGAATAACATTGATGGCACATATATAATCATAAATATTTATAACACCATCATTGGTGGCATGTTTGCTTCTAGATCTCATAATAATATTAGTTCTTGACATAGGTTGAGAAGGCTCAAATTATCTTATGAGGAAATCTTGACATTTAGCTTGATCAAGGAATTCTTCTAAAGATTTAGATAGAGTATTAAATCTATATTGGATTTTAGTATGGAGAGAATTAGTGAACAAATAGAAGAGGTTGTCTTCCAACATGTCATTCTCATCTTTGTTAGATAATGTTTTTCAACACTTAATGAAAAATTAGGTAGTTTTATATTTTACCTATCTATAATTAATGAAATAGGCTAAACTATTTTTAGAAAGATCACTAGTTTAAAAATCCTAAAATAATAACTAAGTATTATAAATTAGAGATAATATTATACTTAAGTTGATTGCACCAATCTAGGGCATCACCTAAAAAGGTTTTGGTTATAAGTTGGGTAGCAGTGAAGGTATTTAGATTAATCTCATATTTTTAAAGGTTACCAAAAGATTTCAAATGAAATCAAGATCAATAAATACATTATAAGAAATAGTAGGAGTGATACCACCTATGTATATGTTTGATATTTGAGGGATTAATGGTTCATTTTTTAAATGTTTGATGACTTTATTAAGAAGTGGGGGTTGAGAAAATTATATTGCCCTATGCATCTCTAAGGTTGGGGGAGAATGGGGGAATTTGGATTTTTCACTCCCCATTGAGGTTATTGACGATGAATTTGTAATTTCAAGTGTTGGTTTTGAATTTGAATTATTTTATTAGCATTATTAATTTAGAATATATCCATTTAATTCATGGCTTAAAACAAGATTTGATTAGTCTTTAGATCTTTTTGTCTAGTAGAGGCACCTTGATATGCACTAATGGTAGAATTAACATGAGTATTGATATAATAAATTTGAGTGGACTCTCTAGACTAAATAACTTCCATGGTAGTGGTCATAAAATTAATGGTAGAATAATAAGGAAGGGAAGAAGTTGTGTATTCACTTAACCTAAATATTTTAAACACAATATGTGTAGGTGAAGTGATATGCCCTATGTGGGGTCCCATCATGATGTTATATATTACCATAGGATCCTTTCCCCTATGTTGAGGGTTGTCACTAATGAATAGGATCATTTCATAAGTATACTCAAGATCACTCTAATCCTCAACAATAGGAAAGTGGCAAGGATAGTTAAAAGGATCAAGAGGTTAGGAAATAAAGAGTGGATTATAATCGGTAGTTATAGTAGTCAGATGAATATTTATTGTATATTGGTTTTTGATAATGTTAAAGTGAGATTTAGGAGATTTATAGGAATTAGTCAAGTCCATCATGTCTTATTGTGTTCTCTATTTTGAATCATCAAATATATAATACATAATGGAAGGTTGAAGTAAAAAATATATTTGGCTAACAAATGATGATAAGTTACAATAAAAATAACTATATTGGTCAATTCAATACATGAAGATTAAAACTATAGCAAGAAATTTGATGTAGTTTAATGAATAAGATGTTAAGAAATAAAATGTATCAAATAGTTTGATATAGTTTAGTGAGAAAACCATAAGATAGATTGGAAGAGATTTATATTGATTTGTTTGATATAATCACACAGACAAGCAATGAGATATAAACTATATTGAGTTGGATAATGTAGTTTGATTTGGGAGATTTAATAGTAGAAGGAAATAGATTATGTCAATTTGTTTGATGCAATCTGTAAGATAAACGTATAGAAAAATAACCTAAAAATGAATTTTATTGAGTTCTTTGATATAGTTATAAAGGTATAAAAATAAGTTAAAAATATATAAACTATATCGATATGTTTGATATAGTCAAGGATGAAAACACAATACTATATCAAACTAGTAGAAGTAAGTACACATAAGTAATTGTATCAACACTAATTGATGTAGTTACAAAACACAACACAATTGTATCAATGCTAGGTGATGTAATTACAAAACAAAACATAAAACTATATCAAAGTTCACCAATATATTCTAAAATATAAGATATATTAGCTAGAAATAAATTTAGATCTAGTTAATTTTTTTAAATATTTGTTTTCAAAAGAAAATCAGGTAGATGTACTAAAGGATTTGAATGATTTTTAGGATATGAAATATACTAGCTAATCCATTAGATAATATCAACCCAATGTTTCATAGCACTAAATATAGATGAAGTATCATTCCCATAACTCACTAATCTTGGTTTAGAGGGTAAGCTAAGAGAAAATTTCAAGTGCTAACCACTAACTAGTGCACTAAAAAATTAGATAGATGGATAGATTCCTAAGGTTTAATAAAAATAAAATCCTAGACATTTCTGATATACTGTGAGGCATGTGAAAACTAAAATTTGTGTTTAGATATGTGTTATGGATATAAGTATTGGGTTAAACCCCTCACACCATGATTTATGTAAATAATATAAAAGGATTATAAATATAACACCACAGAGCCCTTCAATATAGTATCTAATTAGATTGAAAACTATCAAAACATAACTTTTTAAGGAAAGCTAAATAAATAAAAAGTAAAGTTTTAAAATCAATATCAAAAACCAATTTTTAATATTCATGAATTGAAATAAATACAAAGTCAAATTAAAATGAAATGTGTGATTAACTGTAAAATGAAAAGTTAATTTGACTTGATTATGATTAAAATGTAAAGCTTTATTAGATTAGTTGTTCTTTGGTTTCTTTAATGATCTAAATTGTGTGTGCTCTACTATAACTAAGCTAAAAAATCCAAACCAATTGAGCTTATGACTTGTAGAAAAGGGGAAAATTAAAATCTTGAAATATCTTGGGTCTAATTTATATATTAGGTGTATTCCTATGTTTTTGGGTCTTTAGGATGAAGGTAGGTAATCATGGATTTTTCTGAATGATGTCACATTTGAATACTTTTGCCAAGCATGTGGAAGTTTCTCTCAGAGTACTTCATAAAAATTCAAATTATTTTATTATTTTATTGGATCAAATGCACTTAACACATTAAATACCTAGTGGAAGTGATAATTTTAGGTATATGTGTAGTTAGGAAGGACATTCTAGTAATGATTTATTTTATAATTATACCAGCTCATTGGGGTTCCAGCTCTTCTCTTTTCCATTCAAGAATAGAAGAATAATAGAATAAACATAAAAGAAGAAAGAACCAAAAATTAAAAATAGAAATAAAATATAAAGAAAATTAAAAGGCTCACATGATGAAATAAGGTCAATATACCACACATCATGATCAAAAGAAAATAATGGAATGAGAAGAGAAGGATCCCAAGGTATCTCTATCGATGCTATGGATGGTTGGATAGAAATAGAGCAATGCTTTAGCTTCCCTTATTTTTGAACTTTAATATATACTATAACAAAACCTCTAACCCCATCAAATACTTTGAAAAACTCATCACAATATGGGTTAAGTAAACTACATGTTTTGATACACATATTCAAGAAATTAAAAGGCAAGTATGTTATGTGAATTAACTTAGGAGTCTCTTTCATGTTTATAATTTAATTATTATTCTATGGTAAACTTCATGATTGATTTAGGATTAAAAACTAGAGTTTTGGGTTCTTGAATACTCAAGAGTATTCCCCCTATAAGTCACCATTTGTTGTACCCAGCACCCCCTTTTTCCATAGGGAAATAGGGACCCACTTTTTTTAGACTATGGTCTTGACTTTGAGCCACTCTTTTATATGTTTATGAAAAATATAGGAGAAGATTGATTATTGGCCTTTTTTGTACTTTGGTAGAGTAGCATTGATATTGTGTTTTCATAGACTAAATCTTTTATTCTATTAGGGTTGTTACTTTGAGCTAATTATTGTGGACTTATGTTTGTATGGGCTAACCTTTCTTCGAGAGTCTTTGTTGGGATTTATGCTTTTGAGATTATCTCCTTGAAATTTTTGTTCCACATGAATTGGTCTTTAGGTTTATTGTGTCTTAGACATTTTATCTGATGGAATTTGCGCTTCATAGCATTTTCCCCATAACAATTCTATTGAAATAATTTTCTAAAATCAAACTTATTCTTGTGAAAAATCTTACCAATAAAATTTTCCAAATGAAATTTTACTTTGGCCTCTTTGAACCTACCCTTCAGGATTTGTGCAACTTGTCGTTTGACCTTTTTGAGATTTCCCTTCAGTCTTTATGAAGTAGATCCTTCCAACTTTTTTTATATATGTATGCCCTACAAACTAGACCCTTTGGATTATTTCTAGATAGAAGGTACTCTTCAAAAAATTTAAATTTCCCTTCAAAACTTTTAAAATGCCTTTTTTACCTTGCCAACATACCATTCAATCTTTGTGCAACATATTATTTGACCTTTTTGTTGTGGCCATTTTTACCAATAGAATTCCTTTAGGACTTTTACAATTTCCCTTTAACCCTTCTTCACCTTTTCCTTTTGGAATTTTATCCCACATATTTATTTTGGTACTTTTGTCCTATACCTTTACCCTTTGAGACCATTCCTTTGGACATTTTATTCGAGACACTTTCCTCGAGCCAATTGAATTTCTTTAAACATTTTTCAGAGAGAATTGGGTCTTAGGGAGAATTATTATGGACATTTTATCTAAAAAAAAATCCCCTAATGGAATTCCTTTAGGACTTTTTAAAATGACCCTTTTCCTCTGACTTACCCTTTAAAATTTTTTACAAGGACACATATTCGTTTAGACTTTCTAAACATACCATTCAACTTTTTGAAAGTGCCCTTGAGGACTTTTGTAAGGGCCCTTCC